>QRFJ01005887.1:0-183485 GCA_006176705.1 Cocos nucifera
GATGCACCCAAACTTAGTCTCTAATTCATGAAACTCACCATGCTTGGAATATTGCCCCACTTCTTAGCTAAGTTAGACCCACTATTTACACGAACTGAATTTCTGATTGGGACTCTCACCATATCTGAAATATTAAGCCCAACTCATCCTCCAATACGTTGCATCCAATGCCTAATAGATATGGTTACATCTTTTTGGTATAATTGAACTACTGTATCCAGCCGAAAATAATCAATCCTGAAAAGGACCTGCACATCTACAATGGTAGAAGATCAATTGACCTAATATTTTCTTAGAAAGATTTTAATTTAGGTCTTTAGACTCAACTAGTCATAACGATTATAATTAATCTAATAGCATGAATTAGCTCGAATCGTTAACTACCTCAATACAGAACTGGATCAATCCAATCGACTAGGTAAGTGAGATCAGTGGGAGGGATATGCCATTAACTCACCATGGACGCATCCAAGTTGAGTAGCTCTCAATTAAAAATTATCAATCGTATCTACATTACTTATCTTAGACACCAATTTATCTAACCAGAACTGATTGGGTTAGCTTACAATGTAGGCTCGAATCGTAGAGCCAAATTAGGTCTTAAACTAGTCGACCACATGTGATTATGAGTCAACCTTGACCAAGACTTATATCTAACGGGCTGATCAAATCTAAGCTTCTTGATCCCACTTAACTAACTCTTGATTCAGTTTGATTAACCGCTAGACCTAATCAAGCTATCCATACCCGAACCTATGTTTTATGAAGGTATCTTAGAAATGAAACTTCTTAATTTTAAATCTAATTAGTTTCGTAAACTTAATTCTTAATTAAGTTCAATAGAGTTCATAAAATAAAACATGCATCAAAGATTTTAGGATTTTTGGATCTAGAGTTTTGCAGAAAAGTAAGTTTTCGATTTCTAATTAAGGGCAAATACGTAGCATCCTTACACGCCATAAGAGCATCCCATCAAATAAAAAATGAGGGCCTTTAAACCCTTCTTAGTTTTTTAACCAAACAACCAAGGGGAATGCCTTAATAAAAAATTTAAACTATAATACAAAATAATTAGATCTAATACATATAACTCTTATACAATTAAAGATTTAATCTACATATGCTTTGCATACATCTCATGTATTATTTTTAAATATTTAATACTTATGTTTTAGATCTGATTACATCTCATGTAACTTCTAAAAATAAAAAATTAAATGATCATATCATGAAAAAAATTTAGATCTAGACTAACATAGCATAGATCTATAGAATTAGTCTAGACATGCATTGCATATATCATATATATGAAAATTTTAAATACATCTAATGATTTTAGATTTAATTACATCTCATGCAATATCTAAAATTAAATGATCAAATCATAAAAAAAAAAAAATGGATCAAATCTAGAACTACAAACCTAGCTCTAATACCAGTTAAAGAAATTTCTATTTCTAGGCTACAGGATCGATCTGATCTGAAGTAATTTTTTTTAAAAAAATTCTAGACCTGATCAGATTTGAAAGTTCTTAGATATGATTATATAGATCTAAAAATAAAAGCAAAAAAAAAATAAAATAGTGATAACCTTTATCACTTGATTGGATGAACTCTTCACCTATGGTGATGATCTGACGATGATCCGAGGTTCTGATCCGAGCTACGCATATATCCGATCTCTATCAGTATCCACTCGAGTAGGATCTGAAAATCTCTACCTTCTGAATTTGATCTCAAAAAATTAGATCTGGGATGCTTCTGGTTTGCCTTCGAATTGATCTTCGAAGGCAACACTTTCGTCTCACAAAATAGAACTCCCTGACTGGATCTTTGCACCAACAGCTCTAAACTCTTGATGTTGATTTCTGCCCAACTACTTGGGCATGGGAAGAGGGATAGGATCAGGTAGGGAGGCATGGGAGATGGAGGGAGAGGTAGCACTTGTGCGTGGGCTAACAGGAATGAAGAAATCCTAGGTGCAGGGGTCTTTATATAGACCTATGCGCCATCCTTGAGTCCTAATGCTTCAAGCAACTAGTTTTCTTAAAGCAAAAGGACTCTCCTTCAAATCCCACGCCTCCTATCAAATTTCTTCTGATTTTGTCATCCAAAATTCCAAAAAAAATGGCGCCAGAGGAGGGGTGGCGCATGAAACAAAACTCCCTAGAGTTTGATCTCATCAAAACTCTATCTTCCTTTATCCACAATGGGTGCATGCTAGGATGGGCGTGCACCCTCCCTTTTCATGCCAAAATCCTTTGGAATGTGCACCCTCAAATAAATTCTAAGGGGTGCACATCTCCTCCCTTCTTTTCTGCAAAGACTAAGTCAAAAGACCCTTGTCATAATTTCTATCTCATGGATTTAGGATAAATCCTAGTCTGATTAGGACAAGCCCTGATCGCATCAGGACAAGTTCCATTCTGATCAGAATAAGGTCCAGTCAGACTAGAACAAGATCAGGCAAGGTTTACAAGGATAAGCCAAATCTAATTTGGCTTAGTTGAGACAAACCATAAAGTCAGGTCCAATCATGTGCTAGCATGATTTTCTTGAATCTGATTGGATCTAATGCAAATCAATCGAACCATATTGATCCAATTAATGACATCTAGATCCAAACCCTTATTTGTGTAATCCAATTAGGATTTAGTTCTATATGGTAATGGGACATGTCGCAATCTCTATCATCGACATCATTGAAATATCTTTTGATAGATTAAAACTCTTTTGATTCATCCAATTAAAATTATCAATCATCAAGATAATTCTAATTGATCCCAAAATTCATCAGTGACACCTAGCAGTATATGGTGGCAATCCATCAGAATCAAATATGAATCTCTCGGTGCCGCTATCTATGTGATTGAATTCTTCTATCATATAAGTTTCGATAGGATCTAGATCAAGATAAACTCGTCAAACCCTACACCTGTCATATGAATAAATCATTCGACTCGAGTCTGATGTGAAATTCAAATAGAAACTTTTTTTTATTATATTCACACTATCATGACCATGGATTTTAGGACTCAATCTCATGATCATCATAGGACCACTCCTCATCTACTGAGATTGATAGATTTCCATACTGGTATGATCCAATTTCTATAATGAACATGCTATAGCCAATATCCTTAAGATTTTGAATGGCTAGGAGATCGAGTTATGGTATAGTCAAACTATAATATTCTCAAGATGAGCTGTCGATGCACCTAAGATCAAAGAATCAGATACACAACTGCAGCATCGAGCTAGTCATTGATAAGAAGATAGACTTTCTTATAACTACTCGAGATGGTCATGCTCAGTGCCCTTGTTCTTAACAAGTATCGGTACTCTTACTTCGATGTCTCTACACCGTAGACTCAAGATTTATCTATCCTAAGAAAGCGATTGTACACCGATCTTTCGGATCGATCACTACCCTCGTAATGATCTTATGATTGAAAGCAGTTTATGAGTTAATTATGATAATACATACCTTAAATTCTCAACTTTTGAGAATATGTATTATCATGTCCGTTAACTCAATGGATGTATCACAGACACTTTATACATAATGTGATAGAATAAAATAATTTTTTTTATTAATTTTAAATTAAAATTATAAAAATACCTCTAGAAAGTATTTTATAAATGTGGACCAATCTAGCTTCCAAGACATATATCTAACATGATTGTTATCTTAATTGATTTTTTTTTTGTTGATTGATAGATTATCAGCTTACTTCTCTATTGTGTGGGTGTGTGGTTGATTACTTGCATCATGATTGGATCTATGAGTACAATGAATCAAGTTGTAAATGTGGATGATGATGAAGTACCTGAAGAATTCAAATTAGAGAGTAAAAGTGAAACTGAACCTGGAGTTGAGAAATCAAATAAGAGGGTAAGGAAATTTCTGATGTTTGTTATTATTTCATGTGAAAATGGGGAAAGGCAAAGATGGACGTAAAAAGGGCAACTTGTAATGGATGTAAAAGGCAGTATAAATGTGATGGGAAAAAAATATGGGACCTCTTCTATGACCCGTTATCTTCTGAAGTGTCCTATGAGAAAGTTTCATGATATAGGGCAAATGATAATTGGTGCTGATGGAAAACAAAGATCTAGAAAAATAGATCAAAAAGTTTCTTGTGAATTGTGTGAATTTGCCATTATTCAACATGATTTGCCCTTTTCATTTATTGAATATCCTGGGATTAGGGCTTGGGTAAAGTATATCAATCCTGATATTATTTCTATTTTTAGAAATATTGTTTGTAGTGATATTCAAAAAATTTATTTAAGGGAGAAAGAAAAGTTGAAACAACTCATAGCTAAGATTCCTAATAGAGTTTGCTTGACTTCTAATGTGTGGACTGCATATGCACTAGTAAGGGTTATATTATTCTGACTGCTCATTATGTTGACGATAGTTGAAAATTAAATAGTAAAATTTTGAATTTTGCTCATATGCCTCCTCCACACTTAGGGTTTGAATTAGCTGCAAAGTTGTATGAATTTTTGAAGGATTAGAAAATTAAGAACAAGATTTTTTCTCTGACTCTAGATAATGCCTCTAGAAATAATAATATGCAAGATAATTTGAAAGATCATCTTTGTTTGAATGATAGTTTATTGTGTGGTGGTGAGTTTTTTTATACATGGTATTATGCTCACATTCTTAACCTCATTGTTCAAGAAAGATTGAAAGTAGCCAATGATGTTTTGGTTAAGATTAGAAAATCAGTCAAGTATGTGAAGGGTTCAGAGAGTAGGATGCAAAAATTTAATAAATGTATTAAGCAGGTTGGTGGTATTGACATTATTGGCTTACATTTAGATGTGTCTACTCATTGGGATTCCACATATTTGTTGGAGAGTGCAATCAAATACAAAAAAGTTTTTGCTTCTCTCTAATTGGTTGATAAGAACTATATATTTTGCATTACATCCTTTGAGTGGACAAGAGGAGAGAAAATATGTGAGTTCCTTGAGCCATTTTATGAGACTACCAACTTGGTTTCCAGCTCTTCTTATCCTACCTCCAATCTTTATTCATGCAAGTTTGAAAGATTGAGTGCTTGTTGTTGGAAAATGAGAGAAATGAAGATATGGTGATAAGTAGAATGTGCAAGAGAATGAAAGATAAGTTTGATAAATATTGAAGTCAATATAGTATTGTACTTGCATTTGGGGCTGTTCTTGACCTACACATCAAGCTTATAATATTGGAGTGCTTTTTCTCAAAGATTGATGTAAGTAAAGCAAAAGATATGGTGAAGAAGGTGAGGATAGAGTTGAACAAGCTTTTTGAGCAATATGCCAACTCCACAAATGCACCGAGTAGTTCTTCCCAATCTCCATCCATATCACATGCATATATGCCAATATAAAGTGGAGGATTAATTGAAAATAAAGGCAAAAAAATACTTGATGTAAGTGTCTCATCTTATGCTCTTTTTTAATATTTTTTTTATATTCATATTTATTTTATTAATTATATATCTAACTTGTGTTTGGAATTGATGTAGAAAATTAAAATATTTGAGAGCCAAACTATTACAAATGTTGGAAAATCCCAATTGGATCTCTTTTTGGAGGAGCGAAAACTTGAGTTTGGATTTTATGAAGAATTGGATGTATTGCACTATTGGAAGAGTTATAAGCATCAATTTCTAATTTTTTCAATAATGGCATGTGTTGTTTTGGCTATTTTCATTACTATTATTGCATCAAAATCGGCCTTTTCCAATGGTGCTTGAGTGCTTAACAAATATAGAAGTAGCATGCTTTCAGAGAAAGTGCAGATTTTTCTTTATACTCGCAATTGGCTGCATGGTTTTATTCCTAATGGTAAGCTTATCTTATGCTTTAGATGTTACTTGATTTTTGCTTCATTCTATTTTTTTTTGGTGGCTGATTTCTTATTTTTGGCTTGTGTTTAGCTTATTTTTTTTGGCTGCCCAGTGCTTTTTTTTTTTGGTTATTCTAGTTTTTTATGATTTTAATTGGTTTGATGTTCATTCTTAACTTCTTGTTGTGGTACTTGTAGATGAAGATGATGATTCAGCTATGAAAGTGAATACATCTCTTTTAAAGGAGGATTCTAATGTTATTGAAAGAGATAATTGATGAAGAAGAGGAAGAGGATGAAGAATTGAATGATGAGGACTACAATGATGAAATGGAGGATAATTTTTTGGGACTTTGATTTGCCTCTAAATTAGTTTTAAAATTAAAATTATCTTTTAAGTTCATGTTGTATTAAGTTTGATAATTTTATTTGATGACTCTAAGTTTGAAGAGGACCACAAATAATGATGCTTGGCACTTGCTTTGAATAGTCAAGACTTAGAATTAGAGTCTTTGACTTTGTTATTGTGAATATGAATTGAGATGTGAGACTTTAATAGGTTGATTTGAACTTAAATTGAATATTAAATTCTATTTATATTGCTATTTATGATTTTTTTTTGAAGAATTTTGGTGGAATGACTCATTTAACCCGTAGCCCAAGGGGGGTTGGGTTAGGTTTGGGTTTTTCTAACCCACCAGTTAAATGGGTCAGCTTACCATATCCCATTTAGAGGCGAGGTGGGTCGGGGCTGGCTGGCCCATCTTGCCAGTACTAGATGCAAGCCTACTCCAAAGGTTCTGATGATCGATTTCATTTTTCATGGAGCTAAGGTGGTCCCATTTGCAAAAGGAGTGCAAAATCTTCTGTAATAGTGAGTAAATAGAGCCTTTTTTATTTAGAAACAAACAAACATTTCTCTCTCGCCTAGGTCTCCAAGCATAGCCACATGATCAATTGATCCTTCTGCCGAAACCTCGATCATGATCGAGGACCTAGTTGGCCGAGGCCGAGGTGGTGGTCCACAACACATATTTATACAAAATTTGTAATTAGACTTTTCACATACATAACCCTATAAATATGACTTAGTATACATTTATGCTTCAAAAATCACTATTTGCATATACAGCTCTCAAATCATCTTGTTTCTACAACGATACATCTCCTTTTAGATTTTTAATTAATAGTATTAAGAATTATCATTTTATATGTAAAAGACATCATCAAGCTTTTGCATCCATACTCTTAAAATTTAACACTTAATTTATATAGTAAAGAGCAATTTTTTATAACATTTTAGGGGTACAAATGAAAATGATAATAAATTTGTTTTATACTTAAAGCAACTATCTATTGATACCATCGATCAAACATTTTATAGGAGGGGCATCTTTGCAATATAGAAAGATGATTTAAGCCGTTAAATATGATTTACTACATCAAAACTGCTTGCATATAAAAAATTATATGATTTAGAGACCTCTAGCCTATGCATCAAATGGTGAAAATTTGGACAACCTAAATAAAATTGAATTAGATGTATTTTTTAATCACTTAATGTATAGGTTAAGAATCTTCAAATCATATGATTGTTTGTGTATAAGCAGTTTTAAGATAGTAGACCATATCCAAAAACTTGGATCATTGATATAAGATCTCCATTGTCCAATTTTGATCTGACTGTATCTAAGAACTTCAGAAGCAACCAATAGTATATAGCACCTAGAACTCATACAAGCAGGACAAATTCAACTAAGAACCTTGGTATTTAGTGCATGTCACCATACGTTATGCCATGGATAAATTCAAATACTTAGTACAATATGAGATAATTATATCAATAAGAATGTAGCTAGAGTACTAGCTTTTTATCACATGAATCTTCAATAGTACAATATGCAAATTAGAGATAGCAGCAACATATAAAGTTCCAAGAATAATTTGATGAGCATATGCTTAGGAAAGTAGGGAGGATCAATAGCATAGAAAATATCTCAATAGCTCTATACAAAAAGAGCAGTTTCTGGTAAATTCATCACCGTGGGAGATCCATGGAAGCTAACATGTTAGTTTCTGAACTATATATATTGTCTACTTGCCTCCTCAGTGCATCCATTTGAAGGTCCAATCCTAGCTAGCAAGTGAGTAGATACCAATCTAATTCAGGGGAGAACCATTGGAAGGTTATTAAAACTATCCTGAAGTATTTAAGAAATACTAAGGATCAGTGACTTGTATATGGTGAATCAGACTTGAAATTGATAGGGTTCATTGACTCCAAATTTTAGTCTTATCATGATAATAGCAAGAGTGTGTTGGGATATATATTCATTCTTAATGGTGGGCTCATCTGCAGGAAGAGTTTCAAGCAGCATATTATGGCTGATTCAGTTTGTGAGGCAAAGTATGTCACTGCATCAGATGCTGTCAAAGAAGTAGTGTGGCTGAGAAAATTCATCACCGAGCTTGGAGTAGCACCCTCCCTTGATGGTCCAGTTCTGCTCTATTATGATAGCTCTAGAGCCATTGCTCGGATGAAGAAACCTAAGGCACACTAGCGGATGAAGCATATTCTGCGTCGCTTCCACCTTGTCTGAGAAATTATGGATCGAGGTGATGTCGATCTTCAGAAGATTGATGGAAAGGAGAACCTAGCCAACCCATTCACTAAAGCTATTGCAGTGAAGGAGTTCAATGACTTCAAGTCGAAGATAGGTATTAGATACTATACCGATTGGCTTTAGTCCAAGTGGGAGATTATTGAAAATATATTTCAAAGTCAATCGTCAGTCTGTTGACGGTTGTACTACTTATTGTACTTATATACAAATTATCAAATAATAAAAGTTATTTTAGCAATTTTCATCATAAATTTTATTATCTTCTAATGAACTCCTGTGTTGTGACGAAGTCTTTAGGACTATCTAGATTTGATAAAAGAGGATTTATCATTTAGTCCTTAAATTATTCCCGACTAAAAGATATGTTGTTATTTAGGACGACAACGTTTATTGAGTATAGATCATTATATGCCATATATGTTGGTTGTCCTCGTAACCAAGAAGTGTTGAGACACTGGCATAACATGCAAATGAGATGCATAGATTCATCTACACTGAACGTGACCAACTCTGGAGCTTTTCTTCTATCAAGATTAGCCTCAAAGTATATGGGAATAAGTATCCCTTAGACCTGAGACCATCATGGTGACTTGCAAGCAACTCACTGTACTTAGGTACCGGACTACCTAAATTTTTAATTCAGTGACGGAAGGCTACTGGATGCAGTCAAGTACTTGACTTATCAGTGTGTGAGTCAAGATGGGATTGATCCCTCTAAATGTTGGAGCAAGTGCATCGCTGTATTTCAATCTAGCAAATCCTCGATCGGGATAATCCATATGATGGATGCTAAATTTTGAAATACAATATGGATGAATTTTAGGATTGACAGTAAATTCTGGATCATTCTTTTGAGCATCGTGATCAAGGGGATGAATTATACGGTAACCATATTTCACAGGTTTGTCATTGTTGCATTATGACTTTTCGACATATCCGGACGTCGGGTACCATTACTAGATGGTCACATCGATTGCTATAGAAAATTAGTTTCTATGCTACTGACTTAGGATTCGAACCTCTGGGATCACATGCATAAGGAGTTCATACTTGATCTGATGGCTGATCATGAGTCTTGATGACCTAGGATACTGTGGTCAAGAGTCCCACTGGACTGGGACTCTGTGACCAAGAATTTCACTGGACTGAGACTCTAAGTCCTACTCATTTAGAACTCTCTGATCAGGAGTCCCAATGGTCTGGGACTCTAAGATTGCGAGTTTCATTCATTTGAGATACTGGGATTAAGAGTCCTATTGAATTGGAACTCTTCAGAAGTTTCATATTGATAGAACTTTGTTGTCCGATAATCCATCCGATTTGGACTCAGATATTTTTGAAGGATTAATTAGCAATTCAATTACTGATTAGCTCAATTTGATTGAGTGATAAGAATTCGATCAAATTCGATTAAATTTAATTCGATTGAGTTTGATCGGATCAGGTCATGAGATGACCTAATCGCTATGAAAGTTTTGATCCTGATTTGATCAGGATCTATATCTAATTAATTTTTAATTTGATTAAAATTTTATTGAATTAAGCTAAGCCTAATTTGGTTGGGTTTAATCTGATCTAATTGAGTCTAAATTAATTAGTTTAGTTGAAACCAATTAGGACCAAGTCAAATGAAGTTTGAATTCAAACTCTCCCATGCGCCCACCTTTTTTGACTTTTCCACTCTTGTTCCATGCTCAAAATTTTTGTACATAACTTTTCTCTCACCCAGTAGGTTTCTATGCCCCCTTTCTTATCTGCTTTTGACTTGGTCCAAGGGTTGGACCAGTTCAAAGTATGTTGAGTTTTGAATTCAACTCAGTTTGTTGGAGGTTGGAACCAATCCAACCTTATCTACTTCCCATGCCCTCTCTTTTGTTTGTTGAATATTTTTAGAGAAATAAAAATATGCGCACATAGAAGGAGAGTCCTTCTGCGTGTTAAATATATGGGAGGAGGAGTTGGATAAAGATAAGAGGCTCATTTAATTTTTGAAATCAAGTGAGTGGTTAAAACCTTCCAACCACTCGATCCTTATCTTTTTCTATGCACTTTTGCCATGGTATTCACACCAATAAATTATGAGAATTTTTGTGCATGTAGTAGAAGGGGTTAGCATTATGTGGTAAAAATTTTAGAGTGATTGGGCGTTAGTTTGGGGCAAAAAAAATCTTAGAGTGAAGATAAGTAGGGTCCTATAGCACTTTACTTCTCCCTCATGCCTCTCTTCTCTTCTGATTTTCATCTCTAAGAATATCTAATTTTTAGATATGATCTAAATAGAGTTTATAGATCTAAAAGTCATATTTCCATAAAAGCTTATTTCATAGAAAAACTTCATACAAAGAGAGCGTGATAGAATTTTTAGTGTGTCAGGGTTTTTGGGCTGAGTGAAACCCTAGTTTTGGGAATCTAGGTTCGGGTGGAGAGATCGAATGTTGTGAACATCGGATCGCCATCAAATTTGAAACACCTCTTCATCATCCTCTAATATTTATGTTCTAATTTTTTAAAATATCTAAAAAATTAAAAAGTATACGATCGATCGAATCAATCATGATCTACCGTCGAAGATTTCAGCGAGGAGCTAGCACTCCGGTGGAGCTTGTCGAGACCAGGAGCTCCGTTTGGACCATCCATAGAGGTCAGATGAGTGTGCAGCTATAGCATAATATCATAATTTTTTTTGATGGATTCAGATCATGAAGATCAGCTACCCACGAAAAGGTATCAAGTTCTGAACTCGTATTGGTCAGCAGATTCGATTTGCTGATCAAATGCATTTTATTTTTCTATCACATATTAGCATGTTTAGATCCTGAGTAAAATTTATTTGATATGATCAGTGCATATATAGTATTAATTTTAGATTAATATTTACTTTTGTTGTTATTTTATTCAAAAAAATTTTGAAAATGCATGCTTAAACCCAGCGTGATTTCCTTCAGATATCATGCAAAATATTTTAAGAAAGTTGTCATTTATTTTTAAAGCCAAATATTTAAAGAAATTTTTAGTTTTATTCATTTGGAATTAGATAGCTTATAATATGTCTTATATTTTATTGATTTATCTTTTGGCAAAAGAATAGTTGCTTTGTCTCAAATATGAATTTTCATGGCTATATTTTTGCTATTAAAATGTTTGAGATAAATTTTTATGATATATTTTTAAATAATTTACTTTAATATCAAAGTGAAGAAAAATATTTTTAAGACTATGTTATTCAAATATTTAAAGACTAAAGTTCTTATTAATTAAAATTGAGAGGTACATTTATACGGCATACTTTTGGACTTTTAGATGTTTGTTATCATTGTAAACATCTTTTGAAGTTAATGAAACATAATTTTTTAAAAAAATTTAGTATCTACATGAGTGAATGCTATATTTATTTAAACTGAATGCATAATTTAATACTTAATTCACTCAATTAATTCTTATTTTTTTAAAATTTTATTTAATTTTAAAATAGCTTTGTTTGCAAAAGTAAGGAAGAGAAAATACCGAAGATAAAATAATTACTAAATTGGTATCAATTAAATTTAAAAATCTAAGCTTAAAAGATAAATTTATATTAATTAAAGATTAATGTGGTATCAATTAAACGTACTTAACTTGAAAGAAAAAGAAAGAGTAACAAAAATTGTAAAGCTTAAGCATTCAAATTTTAAAAAATAAAGAGTGGGAGAAAGTTAAAAAATAAATTAATCCAGCTATTAGTATGAAAAGTAAGGGGAGAGTTATTTTCTAATTTGATTTGATTAAAAATATTTATGAATTTATGATCTTAAATTCTCAATCAAGTACCTTATTTTGAGCTTTATTGTATTGATTTTAAACTTTCAATCAAATGCCTTATAATCTTCTCAATTTATGCTTTCATATGTTTATTCAGTTTAATTTACTTGATTTAAAGTGCTATTGATTTAAAATAGTTTCAAACAAATAACTTATTCTTAATAATTAAAAATTACTTAATATGATATCATTAATATGCTAATTTCATATTTTGATTTGCATAATTATCCTTGAGAATTGATTGGAGTTAAATTAAATTAAAATTATATTCTTACTCCAAGACATGAATTTCTAAACTTAATTTTAAAATTTATTTAAAAATTTAAATTTGATACTAAATTTCTGATATGCATTTTAAAATTTTTATAAATTATTTATATTAAAGTAATTTTTACTCAAAGCAATAAATTTAAAAATATGACTAGTATTTGCTTTGATACTATTTATTTTATTCCGCACGATACATTTTCGATACATATTTTTTTCAAATTTAATTGATTAATTTTTTTAAAAAAAAATAAAAGATTGAATATCAAAGTGCATATTATGTTTGATTTCATGGTCAAATCTTTTTAAAAGTTCTATTCCTCTTAAAGCTTAAAAGTGTATATTTAAAAATCCGATTAAAGATCATATTCATTCAAAAAGAGGGAGAGTCTTTGATATTTAAATTTAAGCTAATTTTTAAAATTAAAATAAATATTTTAAACTTATTTTGAGCTAAAGAATAAATTTTCAAAAGAGAGATGATTCAATTAAATTGATTTTGTGAACTTATACATTCCTTATTTTGATACATCTCTTACTTTGATATATTCATGTTATTGATTTTGACAACTTTTCTTCATCCTTCCCATGAGCTTTTTGATGCCGTCAAAAAGGGAGAGAGAAATATTGAGCATATACTTAAAGGATTAATGCTTAAGAAACTTAATGAATTTGATGCTTGAAATCTTAATACGAATTGGGGCATAAATTTGAAATGAGTATATAAAATATGTATAATAAATTTATTATATACAATGAACCAAAAGATTAATTGAGAACATTCTCATTCATATCTTGGAGGGCATATGTGAATTCATTTTATGGAGTTCTTGGCTTGAGTTTCTGCATCCTGGATCAGTAATTAAGTGAAATCGATTACCTATGTTGTAATCATCCTTTCGCGAACCATTTCCGTGAAAATTTATTGGCTTCTCGATGAGAGCATATGCATCTCGTGGGTTATTTGGTAAGCATACATCGACTTGAAATTTCAGGCTGACGGTTGCAAGATGTTTTTTTTTTTTTTCTAAAGAACAGATTCAATGTGGGATACCATGTATCTTGTTATCCGATTTAACAGTAAAATTTTGTATGAGCGGTATTTCCAGACAGAGAATGACTTGACTTGGTTTTGATGTGTCATCACTTTCTAAGTTTACCGAGCTGTTCGATCTTCATCGATCAACAGGCACGAGAGATGCATTGGAAAAAGTGAAGCACGCTGTCTTTCCGGTTCCAAAGACCGAAAGAAAGTGGGCAGTGGTTTCTGCGGAATAAGATGCCATTGCCAAAGTGAATTTTCGCAAGCGGTGGAGCTGATCCTTCGATATTTGAAGAAGCCATAGAATTTTAGCTTATATTTGGGAGGCTCTTTTTTGGATGTCGTTGGTTTTTTCGATGCAGCTCATGCCGGTTGTAGGGAAACTAGTAGATGAGATGGTGCAGTAGGATATGCGATGTGCGGCAGCGACCAGAGCCAAAATTGTTTTGCATCACCGAATTGATGTGAAATATCTATGGCATTCGATGAGATCTCATTTTGAATCAACAGATACTCTATGCTGCTGGTCCAGAGATTTTAAATCGGTGGACCGTGCTTTGAAGTAGCTATGACATACTAAGTTACTTCAATATAGTGAGTGGAGAGAAGCTAGGACTAGCACATTCAAAAGTATGCAATTATAGAGACAACTACAAAGATAGATCACTGTTAAGACGAAGCTCAATTTGTAAAAGCAACCTTCTTATATCATATCTGTATATTTTTGAAAGTTTTAGTCTTAGGCCGAGCAAAGATATATAGCTACGAGGAGAGATTATCCCTTAGAATTATTTTTTCTTAATTCCATGAAGATTTGTTGTCTTTCTAGAGTCTAGTTAAATCTACTATATATGATAATTAAGAAGGTTCTCAAATCTCGGTGCATGAATTGATGGATGGTTTTTCTCTAAGAGAATCGCAACTCGTTGTTTCATATCAGATCTATTCCATCAATTATAGCAATCCTATTTATACAAAATTTGTAATTAAATATTTTATGTATATAACCCCCATAAATATGACTTAGTGTATATTTATCCTCCAAAAATCACTATTTGCATATATAGCTCTAAGATCATCTTCTTTTTGCAATGATACATCTCCCATTAGATTTTTAACTAATAGTTTTAAAAATTATAATTTTAAATCTTAAAGATGTTTATGAACCTTTTGCATCAATACTCTTAAAATTTAACACTTATTTTGTGTGGTAAAGAGCAATGATTTATAACCTTTTAGGGCTGCAAATGAAAAATGATAATAACTTTGTTTTATACTTGAAGCAACCATCTACTAATACAATTAGTCAAATATCTTATGGGAGGGGAATCCTTGGAAAATAGAAAGATTTGAAGATATACGTACGCATGCAAATAGTGAATTTTGAAGGATAAACAAGTAGTAAGTCATATCTGCAAGGGGATATATGTAAAATTCTAAATTATTTAAGAGTATTGTTTTGGTTCTTTTTATTTGTTCCATGCCATTCATGCTTTCTTTTCTAACGACCCTTCAATCAATTTAACCAAAACCATCCTCTACAGGTACGAGCAAACATGTAATTAATCTTCAACAAGCTCTAAGAACCCTAGAAGCAACCAATAGTATTTAGCACTTAACAACTCATACCAGCAGGGTAAATTAAACTAAGAACCCTGGTACTTGGTACACGTCATCAAACGGTATGTCATAGATAAATTTGAAATACTCAGTAGTACAAATGACATAATTACATCAATAAGTATATATGTAGCTAGATCACTGGTTTTTATCACTTAGATCTTCCATAGTATAATATGTAAATCAGCAGCAAAATACAAAGTTCAAAATAATAATTTTACGAGTATATGCATAGGAAAGTAGGAAGCATAAATAGCACTATCTCAACAGCTCTCTACAAAAAGAGCAGTTTCTCACAAATTCATCACCGTGGGAGATCCATGGAAGCTAACATGTCACGTTCCAAACTATATCGTCCGCTTGCCCTCTTAGTGCATCCACTTGAAGGTCCAATCCCACCTAGCAAGCGTTCCATTTCCTCGGGATTTTGGAGAGCCAGCTGCTGCTTGTGGGACCTCCTTAGCCCTTCTAACTCTATGGCAACTTCTTTCATGGTTGGCCTTTCTTCTCCTTTCAAATTTAAGCATCCTCTGGCAAGTTGTGCAACTACAACCAGTTGCTCCATTCTGGCTTCCTCTATAATTTGAGGCTCTATCAGTTGAAGGAGGTGCTGCTCATCAAACATCAATGTGAAAAAGGTAGCTAGATTTCTGTGATCTTCTGACCTAGCAAAAGATACTGGAATCTCTCTGGTTAATAGCTCTACAAGAACCACCCCAAAGCTATAAACATCGCTCTTCTCCATTAGCTTGCTTGTGTGAAAGTACTCTGGATCCAAGTATCCAAATGTCCCTTGCACAATTGTGGTTATATGTGTTTGATCAAATGGGACCGACCTGGAAGCTCCAAAATCTGATACTTTAGCTGTATAATTCTCATCTAACAGTATGTTTGCGGACTTGACATCTCTATGAATGATTGGTACTGAAGTAGTTGAGTGCAGATATGCCAATGCTCCAGCAGCTTCTGTTGCTATCCTTAGACGATCCTCCCATGGCATTGAGAAACCATGACTCTCACCATGGATACGGTGAAAAAGGGTTCCGTTGGATATAAACTCGTACACAAGTAATGGGACTTGGGCCTCTAAACAGCATCCTAAGAGTCTGACAACATTCCTATGATTGATTTGAGAAAGGATGATGATCTCATTGATGAATTGCTCCACCTGGCTCCCATCAACCAATTTGGACTTCTTGATGGCAACAACGTTTTGGCTCGGCAAAACACCCTTGTATACGGTACCATATCCACCACGACCAAGGATCTGGTTCTCATTGAAGTTGTTGGTTGCCTTTTCCAGTTCCTCTATGCTGAAGATCTTTATTGTTGCGTTAGAACCTTGACTTAAGATTTGCTGCTGCAGAAACAAGCCTCCATTTTGTTGAAAGAACTTGGCTTTCATCTGGATTAGTTTCCTTTTCTTCAAGATCCAATAGAACAACAAACTTCCAATGATTAGAATAAACAAGACGCTTAAACCCACACCTGCGGCATATAAGCAGCAAGAAGTTCAGTTTTAAAAAATATCAGTTGATGGTAGTTCTTAACAGTAAGGGCAGGACATGGTTTTATTGCTAAGCTTTGAAATTTAAACAACATGAGGAATTTTACCACTCTAATTGTAGGCTTGTTTGTTCAGCAACAAATACTACTGCATGACATTATATCGATCATCAATAGTTAGATTTGAAGCAAATGTTACATCAGATTTCTAGAGGGCCAGTTAAATTCTATTCTCATAAGGAATTAATAACATGCTTAAAACATATCATTAGCTATGCTTCTTAGTGAAAAATATTTTTTTTAAGAAATATTTGGGAGAAAAATGTAATCACAGAGCTAAGGGGTGTCTTTTGAGCAACTTCAGATGACAACGCCATATCCAATGCATTAGTGTATGGTAGTAAAACTAAACAAAAATTACAAGAAATGCTAATAGAAAACATTCCCACACCGCCCTCCCTGTTGGGATAGATCTTTTAATTGCAGAATACGGATCACTCGCCCAAGCTCATAACAGCATCCAAGAAAGATAAATATTGATGCTATGCGAGAAAGAAAAAAGAAAGAACCATAAATAAACACAATAAAATACGTGCATTGGCCTCAAGCCCATCTCCATGGGATGTGCAAAACTTCACTATGCGAGATAAAATCAAACAAATACAAATAGGGATGTGCAAATGGTTTAGTTAACCAAAAAATAACCAAACCATTAATTATTTTGGTGTTTGGTTCGATTTTTCTTCTGAAAATTTCGGTTTTGGTTTAAAACCAAACTAAAGTTTTTTAATTGGTTCGGTCTTCGGCTTTTAATTTGATAACTTCAGTTAACTGAAAACTAAAATAGCTGACTAAAGATAAATATTATATTGATAGATTACAAAGAGCTTGAGGTAATTTTATTAAATTAAGCTTTTTTTAAAAAAATAATTTGTTGCTGATTTCAATTTTAATAATAATACTAAGCCCAAGTATAATTATGTAGTTTAAATAATGAAATTATTAAAAAATTTAATAAGTCCAAACCAAAATTAAAAGCTTAGAACGACAAAGCCCAAAATCGAATTACCAAAAATTATTTCGGTTTGGTTTGTTCGATTTTATGCTATTTCGGTTCAGTTTTTGGTTCTATAAAATGCAAGTTCGAAAGTTCGATTTTTCAAAATTTTGATTCGGTTTGAACTGAAAAAATTGAATGCACACATCTAAATATAAGAGGAACTCACCTCTCAACCCTTATACAAAAGTCTTTCAATAAGAAGCCCCAAAATCTTTATAAAAGCTCTTTGAAACTTCTCAATAAGCTCTCAGCACCACCAAAACGTTACCAGCTATCCGATGCAATAAACAACTCGTCAATCGGAGTTATATAGACTCTAGAAACCTTGAAATAGTATTTCAGTAGAAGACTGGATCCTAAACATATCCGAGAACCCTTTTTTAGCTGTCCGATCGTGACCGGCTCGAATCACAACCATCCGATCACACAATTAGCCTCCAGATCAAGCCCGGACTCTTTCTAGACCGTCGGATCTCGATCGACTCGCTCCTAGGCTGTCGAATCGTGCAAAAATGTCCAGATCACGCCCGAAAACGTTGTCCGCCATCCGATCACGACCGGCTCTCTCCTGAGCCATTGGATCGTGATCGGTCCACGCTTGTAGCAGTGAGCCGCGAAGAAAGGATGGTCCACAGTGGACCGTGCTACATCGCCTAGGCCTGGCGCCCGTGCAGCCCGCACCCATGTGCGCACATCTGGGACGGCCCAGTGCCAGCACACTGCTGGCCTAGCCCGCACCTCTTGCGGCCTACGCCGGCCTGCACTGGCCTATGGGCCCCTCCGACATCCCGTAGGCCATACAACCTATCACAGCCTGCTCCATCGTGCGTATCTCCTCCATCTGGACTCTGTTTAGGCTATTTTTGGGCTCATTAGATTCCATTCGTCATTCTGGACCTTATTTTAGGCTTATTATGAATTGAATCTCAAGATATTTTTCTCAACAATCTTCACTTCGACTCGATGTTCAACCTCCACCTATCTCTGAGAGCCTATGATCCATCTCACCCCCCATCCTGGGACATGCCTGTTGTCTCATGGATGGACAAATATGGGAGTCAAGCCAGGCCACTCGATCCCACCTCCATCAGGGGCTATGTCCACTCAGACTAAAGATCTGCTCGAAAAAATCTCCTATGGCAATAGAAACTTCACTCTACGATATCGCCTCTTATTCTCCTTAGTCTCTCATCTCGTGCTCGATCCACCTCCACCTAAAGCTCCATCTTGCACTAGACTCGCTCTGGCTCCTGAAGCTCCACCTCGCACTGGACTCCCTAGCAGATAGTAATGTCCTCTCCTCTTTTTTTCCTCTAAAATAATCCTATCGCTGTGCATGACCTTCAGGATTCCATCATCAGTTACCCATCTGTAATCATTTGAATCCAGTCCATTCAGTGAGATCAGATTCTAGCTGAAATTGGATATGTATCGGATCTCTCCCAATCCTCTCACTACACCATCATGTGTCCTCCAGCTGACTATTTCGATGTCTCAAATCGTACAGCTCGATCTATATCCGGTAGATGAATAGTACCCTCACTGCTCTCCAAAGAGTCAAATTGCTTTTCTCCAACAAACATGATAGTTACATATAGAATCTAAAATTCATTACTGAAAAAAAGTAGATACCTCATCAGATATCACTAAGACATCATCCTCTGACTCGCTACCGATCGTCGCTGCAGTAGCCCTCGTCCGATCTTTGAGTTGATGGCAATTTTAGACATGATGCCCCAACTCATCACACCGGTAGCATCTGATCTTGTTGGCGTCTCTCGTCTTAGACGTGAATCATCCTCCTCGCGATCCTTTGTCACTTCGTCTGCTGCCACCTGCTCCTGCGAAAATCGCCAAAACTGAGCTACCACCATCTGAGCTTGAAGCTGGGTTCTTCCTTTTGAGAACCTCGTTTTGGAGCATCGCCGCAGTGACCTCATCCATCTTGATGGTGCTCTTTCCCACTAGAAGAGTAGTCATCAAGAACTCATACGAAGAAAAAAGCAACGCTAGCAAGACCAACGTCCTAATCTTCTCTTCAACCTTATCATCTATACTGAGAAAATCAGTGAGAATCTTTTGAAAGTAGCTAAGATATTCTACACGCTCTGTCCCTCGTCCATCCGTGGTTGGTAGAACTACCTCCAGAGGAAGAGGGTGTTGGTGAGGGACTTTGTCATGTACAATTTCTAGAGCTTCGACCATAGCAACGTCAGAAAAATCTCGCCAAGTATATGAATCACCACCTCATCCGTCAGGTACATGTAGATGGTACTCACCATCTAATCTGTAGCTGCTCCCAAATCCTCTTCTCTATGATGGCTGGCTTCTTCTCATTCAAGAGAGTATAGATCAATCTATATTGGATGAGCATATCCTTGATCCTCGCTTGCTACAAGAAGAAATTGCTCTTCCTATCGAACCGGTTGATCTCCATCTTGATTGTGCTTGTTTTCTCCATCTTCTAATCTCGATCAACACCATCTCTGTCTGGACCGTCTGATACCACTTTTCCATAGTAACCAGGCTTTGATACCAATTTTTAGGATAGATCTCTCAATTGCGGAATACAGATCACCAATCAAGATCACAACAATATCCAAGAAAGATAGATATCGATGCCATACGAAAAAGAAAGAAGAAAGAACCACAAAAAAACATAATAAAATATGTGGATTGGCCTTAAGCCTATCTCTACGGGACGTGCAAAACTTTACTATGAGAGAGAAAATCAAATAGATACAAGAGAAAATCATCTCTCAATCCTTATATAAGAGTCTCTCAATAAGAAGTCCCAAGACTCATAAAAGCTCTCTGAAATCTCTCAATAAGCCTTTCGATACGATCAAGATATCACTAGCTATCTGATGTAACAAACGACTCATCAATCGAAGTTATATAAACTTTAAAAATTCTGAAACAGTATTTCAGTAGGAGACTAGGTCCTAAACATACTCGAGAATTCTTTTTAGCCATCCGATCGTGACCAGCTTGAACCACAACCATCCAATCATGCAATCAGCCTTCAGATCAAGCCCAAATTCTTTCTGGACCGTCGGATCTCGATCCGCTCGCTCCTGGGCCATCAGATCATGAAAAAACATCGAGATCACGCCCGAAAATGTTGTCCACCATCCGATCGTGACCGTCTCTATCTTGAGCCATCGGATCACGATCAGTTCATGCCTGTAGTAGTAAGCCACGAAGAGATGGCGGTCCATGGTGGACCGCGCTACATCGCCTTGGCCTAGGCGCTCGCACGGCCCGCTCCCGCGTGCATGTCTAAGCTGGCCTAGTGCCAACATGCCACCAGCCTGGTCCATGCTACCTCGGCCTACACCGGCCTGCATTGGCCTGTGGGCTCCTCCGACGGCCTGTGGGCCGTACAACCTATCCCGACCTACTCCCTCGTGCGTATTTCCTCCATCTGGGTTTTATTTGGATTGTTCTTAGGCTCATTGGCTTCCGTTCGTCATCCTAGATCTCATTTTTTGCTTATTATGGACTGAATCTCGAGATATTTTTCTCAATATTCTCTACCTCGACTCAATGTTTGACCACCATCTGTCTCTAAGAGCTTGTGATCCATCTCGCCCCCATGTCTTGAGGCATGCCTACTATCTCATGGATGGGCAAATATGGAAGTCGAGCCAAGCCGCTCGATCTCACCTCCGCCATGGACTGTATCTACTCTGACCAAAGATCTGCTCGAAAATATCTCACGATAATAGAAACTTCACTCTGTGATGTCGCCTCTCGTCCTTCCAAGTCTCTCGTCTCATGCCCAATCCACCTCCATCTGGAGCTCCACCTCGCACTGGACTTCCTCTAGCTCCTGAAGCTCCACCTCGCACTGAGTTCCAAACTAGATAGTAATATTCTCTCATCCTCTTCTTCTCCTTTAGAATGACTCTATCATAGTGCATGACCTTCAGGATTCCATCACCACCTACCCACTTGTAGTCATTTGAATCCAGTCTGCTCATTCCGCCTAAAATTGGATATGTATTAGAACTTCCTCAATTTTCTCACTATACCATCATGTGTCCTCTAGTTGACCATTCTGATGCCTCTAATCACACAACTCGATCTATACGGTAGATGAACAGTACCCTCACTATTCTTTAGAAAGTCAAACTGCTCCTCTCTGCAATAAATTTGATAGATGCATGCAGAATCTAAAATCCACTACTAGAAAGTAGATACCTTATCAGATATCACTAGGACATCATCCTCTGACTCGCTATTGGCCGTCGCTGCAGTAGCCCTCATCCGATCTTTGAGTTGAGGACCCCTCATCCTGGATTTGGATCATTCTCCTTGCGATCCTCTGCTGCTCCATTTGTTGTCACTTCTCCAAATATCGCCAAAGTTGAGCTACTACCATCTATGCTCAAAGCTGGGTTCTCTCTTCTGAGAACCTCGTTCTGGAGAATCGCCGCAGTGACCTTGTCCATTTTGATGGTACTCTTCTCCACTAGAAGAGCAATCATCAAAAACTCATACGATGGGAGAAGCGATGCTAGCAAGATCAACACTCTAGTCTTCTCCTCAATCTTCTTACCTACATAAAGAAGATCATTGAGAATTTTTTGAAAGTGGTCGAGATGCTCCTGTACGATCTGCTCCTTGTCCATCTACAGTTGATAGAACTGCCTCCAGAGGAAGAGAGTGTTGGTGAGGAACTTTGTCATATACAACTCCTTAAGCTTCGACCATAGTACTGTTGGAGAAGTCTCGTCAAGTACATAAATCACCACCTCATCTGTCAGGTATATACAAATGGTACTCACCGGCTGCATCTGTAGCCGCTCCCAGGTTCTCTTCTCTATGGTGGCTGGCTTCTCATTTCAAAGAACATCGATCAATCCATGTTGGATGAGCACGTCCTTCACCTTCACTTGCCATAAGGAGAAATTGCTCTTTCCATCGAACCGATTGATCTCCACCTTGATTGTCCTTATCTTCTCCATCTTCTAATCTCGATCAACATTATCTTTGCCTAGACTGCCCAATACCATTTGTCCATGGTAGTCAGGCTCTGATACCAATTATTGGGGTAGATCTCTCAATTATGGAATACGGATCATCCCCCCAAGATCATAACAGCATCCAAAAAAGATAGACGTCGATGCCACGTGAGAAAGGAAGAAGAAAGAACCACAAACAAACACAATAAAATACGTAGATTGGCCTCAAGCCTACCTCTATAGGATGTGCAAAACTTCACTATGAGAGATAAAATCAAAAAAATACAAGAGGAACTCATCCCTCAACTCTTGTACAAGAATCTCTCAACAAGAAACCCCAAAATCCTCATAAAGACTCTCTGAAATCTCTCAATAAGCTTCTTAACACCACCAAGATGTCACCAACTATCCCATGCAATAAATGACTAATCAATTGGAGTTATATAAACTCTAAAAATCCTGAAATAGTATTTCAGTAAAAGACTGGAACCTAAACATACACGAGAACCCTTTCTGACCGTCCGATCGTGACCGGCTTGAACCACAGCCGTCCAATCGCACAATCAACCTCCAAATCAAGCCCAGACTCTTTATGGACCATCGGATCTCGATCGGCTCACTTATAGGCTATCGGATTGTGCAAAAACGTCCAGATCATGTCCAAAAATGTTGTCCACTGTCCGATCGCAATTGGCTCTCCTAAGCCATCGGATCGTGATCGATCCACACCTGTGCCTAGGCCTAGGCACCCGTGCCCGCACGCGCGTGTCTGGGCCAGCCCAGTGCCAATGCGCTACTGGCTTGGCCCATGTCGCCTGTGGTCTGCACCATCCTAACTAGCCTGTGGGCCCCTCCAACGGCCCATGGGCCATACAATCTGTCCCGACCTGCTCCCTCGTGCATCTCCTCCGTCTGGACTCCATTTGGACTGTTCTTAGGCTCATTGGATTTCGTTCGTCATTCTGGACCTCATTTTAGGCTTATTATGGACCGAATCTTGAGACATTTTTCTCAACACCCTCCAGGATTAATTGGATAATTTAAAAATTGATCATTTTTACCGAAGTAAGATAATTTGTTTGTCAAGCACTTCCTTTTGGAACTCTACTTAATCACAACCTTGTTGATTAGGTTTTTTCCTTCATTATTTGAAGGTGGATCCCATTCACATCACAATCCAAAAACAAGATAAGCGGGCATATCATACAATGTGTCCTGATAATAATTACTTTTGAAAAGATAAAACTTTGTTAGGTAGTTACGTATGATAAGAAGTCTATTATCAAAAATTTTAAAAGCTTTTAAACCATTAGATAGTTATTAGACCTTAAGAAACTACCATAACGTTAAAAAAAAAAAAAAATGTAGAGTTGCATCATTTCTAAGAATGCATGTATGCATCATTTGAACTCTTATAAATCTTTCAAAATATGAGAAATAAATAATAACTTTCTTTGAACTCTTATAAATCTTTTAAAATATGAGAAATAAATAATAACTTTCTTTCCTCTTCTAACTTTCAGTTTTTATAACGTTTCTTCTCTATAACTTTCCTCGATCATATAGTTTATCTTTCTAGGTGTCTTTCTTGATTAAATATGATTAAGAAGTACAATATTATCATCTTCAAGTCGAGTAATGTGTCATTGGGTAAGGGTTTCTTGGAGTCCTTTTACATGAAAAAGAAAAAAAAAAATTCTATCTTTAAGAAAGCTTCCTAGAAGTGTCTTATCTAATTGAATTCTCTTCCTTCATTTTCTACATGTTTGTTGCACTCTTTTCTGTTTCTTTGAAACAACACAACAATTTAAAGATAATGATCATTCCAAATGATTCTACAGCTATCAAGATTCAAACTAAAAAAAAAAAAAAGGGAGGCCAGAAAGATTTGATGGGCTTAACTATAAGAGATGGATGATAAAAATTTATTATCAACTCACGATTACTAGAGTTGTTTGTGTTGATGGTGTCATATCCACAAGGAGAAGGAAGCAGTTGAGAGTATATAGAACAATCAAGAAGATGGCTAGAAGATAACTGCATATGCTACTATACTCTTCTTAATGCCATGACTAATTAATGATCCGTTCAATATTTTAACAAGTATAGTATGACTTTAGAGTTGTGAAATGCTCTTCAATAAAGGTGTATTAACAAGCATACTAGAAATCATTTTTTCCTAGTTAACAAGTACCATGATTTTAAAATGTATGATTCAAAATTCATTATTGAGCAAATAAATGCTTCCAATAATATTGCTAGTGAATGTACTGATACAGGTGAACTATTTTTTGAGACTTTCAAGGTTCTACAATTATTGCTAAACTTCCACCTTTATGGAAGGACTATCAAAGATATTAAAAATTAAGAAAAAAATTTGTGAAATTGGATGAATTGTTGCAACACATTCAAATTGAATATGAAGCATATAAAAGAGATAAACTTGAGAATCAAGGAAAGAATGAAGACATTCATAATGTTGAAGCTCCAACATCCTCCTCTAAGAGTAAAAACAGCTCCAACATCCTCCTCTAACAGTAAAAACAAGTTTCATAATGAAAAAAAGAAGTCTACTAATGTCAAGAAGGAGGCTTTCAAGAAGGAGAATAAGCAAAACAAAGGTCCTTGTTATATTTGTGGAAAGATGAGATTGTTTACACTCTATCTTAATAATCTAGCCAACGGCCATGAGCAATTACCATGCAAATCAAGTTAAATTGAGTCAAAATAGATAAAAGTCATATGACCATTGCTTGACAAGATAGAGTTTTACAGTAAATCCTACTAAGTGTAGATGCACCGGCTGAAGAGGTACAATTTGTCCATATATTGATGAGCAAGCTAAAAGATCAAGACTTGACCTTGATCAATATTCACAAATCATATATAAATGGATGGCCAGTGGCAGGCTGAGGTAACCAATCTTAAAGATATTCTCTAAAGCGAAAGACCATATTATAGGTCAAAGTAGAGAGAGGGCCAATGTAAGCCATGTCTGAATAAGCTATATGGCCAATGTAAGATATAACCATCAGTCTTACAGTTGGTGTAAAACAATTGTGCTAATGAACAAATGAAGTGAGAGGATGGTTATTGAAATTATCGGAAGTGAAGGTTCGATATGGTGGCAACCATTAAATTGGGTAGTTATTGTATTTTAGTATAAATAAATAGAATTATACTTTATAAAGAATCTATCAACAATCTAATATATCAATGCATATTATCTTGTCTTAGCTTACTGGTCTCTTTCTATTTTAGGAGTAGCATTAATTTAACTTGGATCCTTACCATTGCAGCCTAGGAGTAGCATTAATTTAACTTGGATCCTTACCATTGCAGCCTACGCTACATTCCTTTCCCTATTTGGATCCATCTCTTTCAAACGATGGTGTGATAGTGATAAAAGTCTTTGAAGGTTAAGGTACTTAGATCCCTACTACTCTCATATCCTCCTTTCGATCACCATCTTTCTAGTTATTCTAATATTGATGGCATGTCCGCATCTATCTATCCTACCATCTAATTGGTAACCACTCTTTTCTTGGTGCACCTGGATGGACTCAAACAACCAATTCCTTGGCACACCTAGATGGGGTGGAAAGGGTGACAATATATAGATACCTTGCAAAAGTGGATTGCTTTCACAAAAGGAAAGATAAAGATGAAACTAACATGGTGGAAGCCAAAGAGAAAATGGTTGCCACACTCACTAAAATTCTCGTGGTTAGTGTTGATGAAGAATGGTGGATTGATTCAGATGCAACATGCCATGTGACTGATCCCAACAAGAGAATGTTCACGACTTCCAAGATTGATAATGAGAAGTCTATATTCATGGTCAACTCCATTAGTATTGTCATTGGCAAGGGAACAGTTCGACTTCCTCTCATATTTTGGAGTCTCTTTACTCTTCAAGATATTCACTATATTATTGGAATTAGAAAGAGTCTTGATTCTACTAAGAAGTTTGATGATCATGTTTTTGAAGTTGTGTTCAGTTTCCAAAAGAGATCATTCGTTGGAAAATGATATGCCAAAGCAAATAATTGCTTGCTTAGTTTAATTAAGATACTATTATTCTAATTGTATTGTTGATGATCTACATCATATTTGGCAATGTAGGTTAGACAAGATTATGAATAGAATAATTTCTCATAAATTAGTTCCTAAAACTAATTCTAAGTTAACTAGTCGTTCTTGTGAATACGGTGGACAAACAAAAATTACTAAGACTCCTTGAAAATGATAGAAATACTGACATTATAGCTGGAATTAATTCACCTGATGATAAGGATTAATATAAAGGAGGAAAATGGTATTTGTAATATTTATTGATGACCATTCTAAATTTTCTTATACATTTCTAAGAAGAACTAAAGATGAGATATTTGAGAAATTTAAAATCTTAAAGAAAAAGTAGAAAATCAACTTGGCAAGAAGATCAAAAGAATAAGATCTGATCATAATGGAGAATACAACTCGACTGATTTCAAAAAATTTTGTGAGTATCATGGAATTATTAGAGAAGAAACAACTTGTAAGTCACCTCGTCACAATGGAGTGGTAAATAAAAAAATAGAAGCTTGGTTGAAATTGTTAGTTCTATATATATATATATATATACATATACATATATATATACATATATATACATATATACATATACATATATATATACATATATAATATAACATATATACAATATACATATGCGACTGATTATATATATATATACATATTACATATACATGCATATATTATAGATACGAAACAACTACGTACATACTACATATACATATATGGATACATTACATACATATATAATATGATAGAAGCCTTGTGTTGAAACATTATCTATATATATAATATATATATATACTAATAAATTATACATACATATATAATATGTTATATATTATACATACATACATATATATAATTATATATTATATTATAATATAATTTAACGTACGTACGGTACATATATACACATCAATACATTTAAATATATGATGTATACATATACATACATGACATTATACATATCATATACCATATAACATAATATATAGAGATTATATACTATAGGCTATACATATATATTATTAGGTAGATGTACACTATGTATCTACGTACTCTACACACTCCAATATCATATAAATTATATACTCCATATATGATGTAGAATACCATATATAGACCATCCTAATAACAATAGATGATATAGACGCTAAGCATTTCTGAGATCCCATCATTTCCATTAGAATTAAAAGCAAACGGAGTAATTTTATTTAGTTGTTTATTTATGAATTTATAACTGTCAGAGTTTTGTTATTCCTTTTTTAAGTTTTCGATTTGAAATCAATCCAAAATAACACCAAACAATAACACAATTCATAAATCCGTAAAAAATAAACTCCAAACACAAATATAATAAATAGAAACTTTGTGTTTATCTAGAATGGTTTGTGTTTATTTCAGTATTTATTATTTTTATAATCATGTTTATTTCAATATTTATTATTTTTATTATTATTTTTTTAGGTTTTTTTTTAAAATTTCTTTTTGGGCACCTTCCTCAGTGGAAAAAAACTAAGGAGTTCAAAAAATTAATTTATTTTTTTAAAGGTACGCTTCACACCAAAAAAATTTAAAAAAATTCAAAAAAAAATCTTGAAAAAAAAACTTTCTTTAAGAGAAAGAAGGCACCTTTTTTCAAAAGAAGGAACCTTCTTTTTTTTATAGTTTTTTTAATTAAAAAAAGAGAAAAGTAAAAGTTTCTTTAATTTAAAAAAATACTTTTTGGAAAGAAGGCGCCTTCATTTTTTTTTCTTTTTGATTAACAAGTTGTTTGCTTTTCAGGGGATATTTGGAGATGCGTGCTGATCCAATGGTCAAAAATTCGACTGGATATGCACTGGGCTCCGATCGACCGTAGCCCAGTCTACCTATATATCTATATATATGTACATATATATACATGTACATATATGTACATCTACATATATATACATGTACATATATGTACATATACATATATGTACATATATATATATGTATATATATATATATATATATATATATATATATATATATATATATATATATATATATATATATGTATATATATATATAGATGTATATGTGTGTGTGTGTACGTATATGTGTGTATGTATATATATGTGTCTATCTATATATATATGTGTATATATATGTGTGTATCTATATATATATATACATATATATATATACATACATACATACATACATACATACATACATATGTATGTATGTATGTATGTATGTATATGTATATATATATGTATGTATGTATGTATGTATATATATATATATATATATATATGTATGTATGTATGTATGTATATATATGTGTGTGTGTGTGTATGTATATGTATGTATGTATGCATGTATGTACATACGTACGTATATGTATATGTATATGTATGTATATGTAATGGAATTCTACACAAAAATCATGACAAAACTCCATATGTATTGCCAAATCTTAATTATTTTAAAGTATGGGGTTATATTGTTTGTATATTAGATACTACTAATAAGAGATCTAAGTTTCTAGATTTTCAAATTTAACAACTAACAATAATTTTGAGGCTGTATATGCTATATATTTTGCTCGCTTAACCATCAGAGATGTAGATGAATTATAATTTGAACAAGACCTTATTGCAAAGTTAGAAAAATCTGAACAAATAATGGAAAAAAATAATATTAATATTGATAATTCTCATAATAATGATAGCAGCGAAAGTAGTAATGATAGTGTTGCCAATAAGAACCTACATATTTATAGGCCTATAAGAAGAAGCAAAAGACATAGAATTGAAAAACAATTAGGTGTTGGAATGTTACATATTCATTAGATGAGGATCTTAAAATATTTGAAGAAGCTGTGCCTTTATCGGATGCTAACTTCTAGAAAATTGCTATAGATGATAAAATAAAATTTAGAAAAATTATAAAAATATCCTTCAACTTTAATCTAATTTTATTTATACCCCTATACTTTAAAAAATGTAAAACTAGCCTTTCTAGTTATCTATATATTTTATATTAGAATATATCAATAACTAGATGGGTTAGTTTGATATTCTTTAAAATATTGAGGGTGTAAGTGAAATTGAGCTAAAATTAAGACGGTGTTTCTATAATTTTCTTCTAAAATTTATATATGATAATAATATATAGACATTATGTAATCTTCATCCTAACACAAAATCTATTGGATGTAAATTGTTAAGAAAGAAAATTGAACCTCACGGTAGTATAAATAAGTACAAGGCAAGATTAGATGCTAACGGATATAGCCAAAAGGAACGAATTGACTATTTTGAAAATTTTCACTAGTCACTAAAATAACATCTTTTAGAATACCGGCTGCAATTGCATCCAACTATAATTTGGAAGTACACTATAAAGATAGCATTTTTAAACTATGACTTAGAATAAGAAATCTATAATAATTAGCCCATAGGATATATTATTAAAGGATAATAGGAAAAAAGTATGTAGACCAAATAAGTCTCTGTATGGGCTAAAATAGGCCCCTAGATGATGATATAAAAAGTTCAAACTAAAAATTAAGCAATTTGGATTTAAAAGTTGTTGCGGTAGAATTTCGTCTCGAGGTCGGATTGACTAGAGTTCGACAACAACGATAGATTGCGACGGTAGGACCTGCAAGAAAAGTCTCCAACCGAAGGTGGCTCCGATAAGAACCCTCCAATGCTCAAGTCAGAATTCTGGACAACAGAGAGAAGTGAGCATACTGGGAGAGAGGAGGTTTCATACCTTGGAGGTCCTTTGTGGGTCTTTATTTATAGACAAAGACTGAAGAGCCATAAGAAGGAAGGAGTATCAAGTAGTTAGTCTTGACTTATCTAGAGAGATATGGTCATTATTTTCTTTCTTATTATATCATAGTCGTTTGAATTTTGAAAGAGACAGAATTTACAGATCAAGTCGGGTCCGGCTAGGGGGACCTAGGATCGATCGAGGATCAGGTCAGTAGCCAAGCAAGGTCGGAGTTACCAAAGTGAATCAGGAGAGGTTGACTGAGCCTAGGATACCTTTGTGTCCTCATATGCCTCACATCTTCGGCCAGTACAAAATCACCCCAACATAAGCCCCCTACTCTCGAGTCCGAGTTAGATCATTGGATCGGACCAAATGAGTACTTCAGCTTTGCCAAAGATGTGCCAAGGGCATCTTTTTAGCTGAAGTGACATGTCTGTAGCTCTCGATGAGATGAAGGGTCACATCAGACCTGATGTTTGCAACTTCTTAGTCGTCGAGTTCTTCATCGGCTATACTCGCTGAAAATTAAGCGAGGGGCCTTCGAGGGTTCTGTAGGTTAGCCCTCATAGTTGTCGAAGTCGGTGGGCAGAGGGTCCTTACAGATTAACACTTCGGAGGTTCTTTTAGGTTAGCCTTCACTTGTCGCATGACTAAAATCTTCATGGACAATGGTTCGCTGAGAAGCGAGCTTCCTTCGGAGGTCGCTATAGGTTAGCTCCCATTTCTTAGTCATCAAGGTCATCTACCTATGTTGTTTGCTGCTGAAGTTGATGGATTGAGGGTTCTCATAGGTTAGCCCTCCGAAGGTCTTTTTAGGTTAGCTCTACTTCTTGATCAACTAGGGTCTTCGCGGGCTGTTGGCTTGTGGAAAAACGAGCAGCCTTTGAGGGTCCTTATTGGTTAGCCTCCATTTCCCGACTGTCAAGATCTTCCACCCATGTATGTTGGATCGGTAAGCATTGAGGATCCTTATAGGTTAGCCCCCACTTCCCGCATGACTAAGGTCTTCATGGACCATTGGCTCACTGAAAAGCAAGCGGCCTTTGGGGGTCCTTATAGGTTACCCCCCACTTCTTAGTCACTGAGATCTCGAGTTGTGAATCTACGCACAAAGGATGAGAGAACTCACTGGACTGGCTCTAGCTAGGCCTTCCAATTTTCAATTTAAGTCGAACTTCAGAGTAAAGAAAATGATAGTTGGAGTACTCCCTTCATTCAACCCAATTCTGACTCGAACTCGAAAGTAAGGGGCTTATGTTGGGGGTGATGTTGTACTGGTCGAAGATGTGAGGCATATAAGGACACAAGGTACCCAAGCTCGACCAATCTCTCCTAATTCGCTTACTTTGGCAACTCTGACCCTTGCTTGGCTATTGATTCGATCCTTGACTGATCCTAGGTCCCCCTTGTCAAACCTAACCTGAAAATGTTGTCTCTTTCAAAATTCAAACAACCATGATATATAGCCAATGATAGACAAATAAGAAAGAAGATAACGACCATATCTCTCTAGATAAGTTAAAGCTAATCATCTGATTCTCCTTCCTTCTCATGGCTTTTCAGCCTCTGTCTATAAATAAAGATCCATAGGGGACCTTCAAGGTATGAAACCTCCTCTCTCCCAACATGCTCACCCCCTTCCTTTATTGTCCAGAATTCTAACTTGAGCGTCAGAGAATCCCCGCCAGAGCCATCTCCAGTCGGAGACTTTTCTTGTAGGTCCTGTTATCGCCGACCTACCGTCGCCATCCAACTTCAGTCAATCCGATCTTGAGATGAAATTCTACCGCAACAAGAGTAGTGAAGAGGAAAGTTGCATCTTTACTAAAGAAATAGAAAATTTTAAAGTATTAATTACTCTTTAAGTGGATGATTTACTGGTCTTTAGTTCTAATGTAGAATGTATCAATGAGACAGAATATTTTTAACACAACCATTTGTTATGAAGGACTTAGGCCCAACAAATGCTATATTAGTAGTTAAGGTAATTAGAAGAGATAGGGAATATATTTTAGCCTAATCTCATTACATTGAAGAAAAAAAAAGAATTTTAATTACTTTGATTGCAAGTCATCTAAAACACTAACTCCCCATCTCGAGCAATGTTTCAAGCTAATAAGGAGATATTATGGATGAAGCGATTTCTTAGATGCATTCCTTTCATTGAAATTTTTATAGATCCTATTATCATGTATTATGTAAACTAAGCTGCTATACACAATACCAAAAACAGGAGAGTGGCTAGCAATAGCAAGCACATTGCTATGAGATACAATCACATTAAAAGAATTGGGAAAAAGATAAGGTAGTACTTGAAAACCTTCCAATTGATCAAATTAATGCTAGCTGATCCTTAACAAAGCCCTCATCTAGTGAGAAAATTAGTAAAACTAGGAGAGACAAGGGACTGGAAGCAGCTTAAAAGAGATGGACTTAATTGTAGCCTACTCTAAAAAGTGATGTCAGTTTATAGTTCTACTTGAAAACTAGAACATCACTACTTAGGGTTCAAAGGAAATCTAATCAAGTTATTATCCATGAAATATCAATGTATAGGTTGCATGTTTAGTGCATTGTTATCTTTGGAATAGTTGGGGTAAGAAATCACATAAAGTTCCATGTCTATATGAATGCATTATGTTATACACAACAAGATCGGTAGAACTTTTATAAATCCATCAAAACATGAAAACTTTTTATTTCTATAATTCTCCTTCTATATAAGCTTCCTTTTGTACTTTATCTTTCGAGATACAGTTCCTATTTAAAGGTGATTAAAAAGTACAATCTTATATCATCTTTGATTTGGGCATTATATCCTGGGGATAGAGTTTCCGAAAGTTCTTTTACATCTAGCTAAAAAAGGGGAAAGCACTATCTTTTATAAAGCTTTCTGAAAGTGTCTTACTGATCCAAGTGAACCATCAGACTTGATATGACCTATCTTAGCCACTATGAGTATCCATAAGAATCAAACTCGATGCAGATTACTTTGCCACTATAGATATTCAGGAGAATTACTAGACTTGATATAGACTACTTTGATCATTATGGATATCCAGGAGGATCATCAGACTCGATATGAATCACTTTCGTCACTATGAGGACTCAATATGGATCACATTGGCCACTATGGATTAAGGCTGAATAGGATATAGGAGTAAGATTTTTCATATTAACAAGTCGAATTATGTGCCAAACTTTAGAAGTTCATAACTTAATCATATGATGCTTGATTAAGATGATCTTTTTTTTTCAAAGTTGTATATCTTGTTGAGATCTACAACTTTGAGCTGGCCCCTAAAAAAGATAAATCAAATCAAAATTTCATCATTTGAACCTTGAAACAATGGAAAGATTTTGACCAAAGGTTATCTTTTAATATGTAAAGAATTAAATAGAATGATAGATGGTAAAGTTAATATAAAAATTAAGATTTATCTCCTATAAAATTTTAATATATTTTTTTAATTTTTTATGTTAATCATTTTTTTAAAGAGTTAATCATATTCAAACTAAGAGGAAGAATCTGATCCAAATTATTTAAGAGTAGATATTTTTCTATAAGATAAGAAAAGGAATCTAACCTAAATTATATAAAGACAGAACTTATTATTATAAATAGGAGCTATGTACTTCAATTTTTATAGTAGAGAATCAATCAATGAAAGAAAAGAGGACTTAAGCCCTAGTTTTGCAATTCTTCCATTTTTTTTTTTTTTTGAGAGATTCAAATTGAATAGGTTTAAGAAAATCTTTTTTTCTCCCTCATTGGATCACTTACCCAACTAAATTCGCATCCTTTATTCTTCTATATGGCTTTTGTGCTTCTTTCTATTTCATTGAAATAGCACAACAAGGTAGTGAAAGGAAACTTTTGGAAAGATGATTAGTTGGAGGCTTGTCAATTGATTGTCTCGTTTCCCAAGCTCTTCCAATTGGCTGAATTAGAAAACCATGGAACGGGATTGTGCTTCTATGGAGGCTAGCTTGATAAAATTGGGATAAGATTTTGATATTTGCTTGCTAAAGGAGGGGCAGGGGGAAAATGAAATTGGTTTATATTCTAAGTTTTGGTCAGCTGAAGAGAGGGTCCTGTGGAGGTGGAATAATTCTCTAGTTGGTTCTCTATGAAGGCTACTATAATTTTTCCAAGGCAGGAGTCCTTTCTTTAGATAGATTGTGTGAAAGAGTGTTTCATGGAGAAAAATCTAGGAGAACATCTATGAATACATGCTCCCTGTCTCTCCCCCTCCTTTCTCTCTATTTCCATGAAAAGGCATATGTATTATACATACAAAAACTAGTCTATTTATTTGTAATATATAATGTAAAAGATTTCAATATCAGTTCTACACAACCAGTCCTAAAGCCTGAACTCAGGCCTCACCATAATAAAATAGTCAAAACACCTACCTCCGCATGCCCCCACTACCCTAATTTCTTTGCATCCCAAATAGAAAGAAGAAGAAAATGCAATCCCCTTGCTACTCTCTTGCTTAAGCTCCATTAACTAAAATAAAATAAAAATAAAACTATACATGCACATGCAAGACTCTAGCTATTATAATGGAACCTCTATTAGGTGCATCTTTATTCTTCAACTTCCACTCCCCATGGGCCCTTCGACGAACAAAAATCATATGGGACAGGCACTATAAAATATCATATGAGGTGGGCTTCATAATATGCCATATTTCTCTTCATACTAATCTTAAAGAATAAATCTAACAGTCAAAGGCTTTTCTACTAATGGAGTTATTAATCCCATGATTAAAGCATTCATTTTTTTCTCATTTTTAATACATAATGATGCATACTATATAACCATACGATACATACTCAAACTTTTTTGATACACACCGGCAATGATCCAATACACACCTATAGCTAAATTGATGCATAGTTTGCAGTACTTACTATTCACGGTATACAGTATATGACTAGTTGATACATAGTAAGCAAAATATTCATCTAACATTCCAATATATATCTGTAGATAAAGCGATATATAGTTTTTAAAATATAGCATTCATCAGCACATAGCATATGCATAAATGATACATATTAGATGGCTTATTAAGATATACTATATGCTTTTTTAATACACATCCAGCAATAACCCAATACACACCTCGAGGCCCTTTCTTCTCTTCCAAATTTCTTTTTTTTTTTAAGATATTTGCACCTAAAAGTTCACAGAAACTATATATCATTTTACCTAGAGGTGTGTATTGGAATGTTGGATGAATATTTTGTTAGGTGTATATCAACCGACCATAAACTATGTACCAATAAATACTATATAAATTTGATAAATTATATATTTATCTATAGGTATATAGTGGATTGTTACTAAATATGTATCAAAAAATCTTACAGTATGTATCAATAAGCCATCTAGTATATATTATTTGGTCATATGTTGTGTACTGATGAATGCTATATTTTGAAAACTATGTATTATTTTACCTAGAGGTGTGTATTAGAACGTTGGATGAATATTTTGCTAGATGTGTATCAATTAGCCATATATTATGTATTAGATGAAACTAAGTTTGGTAAACTGTATATCAATTTAGCTATAGATATGTATTAGATCGTTGTTGAATGTATATCGAAAAAGCTTACAATATATATCATCTAACTATATATTTTGTGTATGGGTCATATAGTATGTATCACTATGTGTTGAAAATGAAAAAGAAAGAGAATGTCTTAATCACGGAACTAATAACTCCATTAGTAAAAAAAAAATCTTCGACTTTTATACTTATTCTTTAAGATCAATATTAAAAATGTGGCACACTATAAAGCCTACCATGCGATATTTTATAGTGCCTGCCCCATATGATTTTTGTTCTTGACTTTGCTCTACTTGCCCCCTTCCCCCTCTTTCTCGCTCTATGTGTGTAAAATAATGAGTAGAGCACTACTCCCGAGAATCACTTCCCATCTACGTATAAATAATGAGAAAAAATCGAAGCTGGCTTCATATGGCTAGCACGAAGCTTGAAGCTAAGAATCACTTCTTCTTATTTGCTTGACTCACTATATGCACCGGCTCCTTTAACCAACCACACCCCCAACCCCTCCATCCACCCCCCAATCTCCTCCGAGGGTTTAGGGAGGCTATCTCCTTTTCTTTACTTGGCTTCTCAAAACTTACCACAACCACCCCCTCCACCCCACAAACCCCCACATCAACCCCACAAATATATATATATATACACACCTCCCAACAGACTCCCCTCCCCCCCCCCCCCCGCAAAAAAAAAAAAAAAAAAAAACATATATACCTTTGCAAATATTTATTGCATATTTATTCTTATTTCTATATATATATATATATATATATATATATATATAATTGTCAAATCATCTTGTTTTTTTAACTCCTTTTTAGATTTTTTTTATTGATGGTACCAATAACTAATTATTTTAAGTATATAATGGATTTAGTTCCCCTTTGTGGCAGTATTCATGAAAAAATTATGCAAAAATAATAGCTCTTTACAACATAATTAAATTATTTTTTTTTTACAGATATTAATGTAAAAAGATACTATTGGCATTTTACTGTTAAAATGAAAATTTTTATGTCAATGGTTACTCAAAAATCTCATAGAATGTTGTAAAGATAGAATAATTTTATGAGTATATATGTAAATAGTATTTGTAGAAGGTAAATATGTGATAAGACATATTTACAAGAATATATATATATATATATATACATACACATGCAAAAGATCCAAAAGTAAGAAAAACGGATGCTTACTTTGGTCTCTTTAAGGATCGGATAGATTAATTATGCTCAGGGGGCGCTAGTTGGTGGATGCCAAGTCTAGCAATCACCAAGTTTATGACATGGTCATCACACAGGTCCTACATAGGGGAGTAGACCAACAAGGCAAATTGACTTGTACTAGCTAGGAGTGTTTCCAGTAGTTAACATCAGACAAAATAAATCATAATTAAAAACATATAACTCTAGCCTCTAGTGGTGGTTCCCCATTGACTAATAAGCAAATTTGAATGTGTTACCCAAAGAAAGCTCCAGTGGCACCATGTTCCTACAGCCACTTCCTTGCTTTCTACCGTCACCAAGTTGGCCATGTGGACAGGCGCAAGAAACGCTTCCTGGCTCGTTGATGCATAATCCCACACAAGGATTGAGCTGTGGATCCATGCACTCATTAATATCTAGCAAAAGTAAAAATGTGTTGAAGTCAACAAGAAATGGGGTGACTGTGGAGTAAAAGCAAAGGTAAATCAATAAGATCGTGTATTGGTTGCAAACTGGATTATAATTTTAATTTTTGGAGTGAAATGGGTCATAGCTCAATAGCTGAATCTGTCGTCCGTTTGGAAAAAGATTCCAAGTCCATAATATGGCACGTATTTCTCCCAGATGTTGGACTTGGATAACTCTCATATGCAGTAAATACGAAACCATTTTTGGTGTCCCCTTTACAATTCTAAAAAAAAATAATTTAAAAAATGTGAAAGAAAAGAGAAAACGAACACGTAGGGTCTGCTGAACACCTCATATACCGGAAATTGCTTTCTAAGGATGTAAACAAGGAAATTTGGGATTGCCATTGGTGAAGAATATATATATATCTCCATATGTTTGTACGTGTGTGTATTAAACGTTTCATGTAAACTGATGCATACCTGTGCATCCATCTGCCGCGTAAGGATTTCCATCGTATCCTAGGCTACAATTGCAGCGATACCCAACCCCATTGGCTGAAGTATAACAGTAGCTGTTCTTCTTGCAAGCGTAGGTTTCGTCCTTCAATCTCGCTTCTTCGCATGTCTCATTCCCAATAGCCCAATCCAACGTCACCAGATAACGATCTTGAGAAATTGGCTCGTCTTGCATAAGAGCAAGCAACATGTCAGTCGAGAATTTGAAGCTGCTTTGGTTAACAAAGAAGGCCTGGCTGCACGAGGGTTGTCCCAAGCCTTTATAAGCTGTTTGAATGCTTTGGAGCGTAAAGTTGAATCTCTTGAGTCCTTTAGGGATGAAGGCTTGACAACAGCCCCCGGTGCTAGAGCAAGATCCATTGGAAATTTCCTCCGTGGCAAAGGCAATGGAGGAGTTGCAGAAGGTCACACAAGTGCTTGCTGAGATACCATCAGGCCCCAGGATAACGGCTACATTCTCACAACCGATGATCGTCAACATGTTTCCCGAGCTCTTGGTGTCCGATATTGTGTAGGGGGTTCCCTCCAGGTCAATCCAGCCAGATTCTCGAGTGAAATTCGGGGGGCAGTCCACAGCAATGGCACCAGTGTAGATGCTCAGATGGCCTTGCAGGGAGATGCTTTCAACCTCGTAATACATAGAAGTGCCACCCAGCTGCAGCAACGGAGCAGCGTCGTCCGATTGGCAGCTTATTTCGAACTGTTTGTTCATAGCTTCACCGGATTTGCCGAAGGGGTAGGGAATGTCGATACAGCCCAGTGAAGACGATGAGTACTTTGCCTCTGACATGTACGCACCAAACGATGCTGCCAACCATAATAGCAGCTTAAGAATCAGCGACAGCCCGAGGATCATGTCCCTGGCCTCTCTCCGACGACGCCCTTCCCCGGCCTGCAAGATTAATGTGCGTTTAGCCCCACTTACATGGAGCAGCGCTGCAGAAAATTTGTGCAGAGGAGTGCCATGCGTGGTCTAAAACAGGGAGCAGAATCAACGGATAATAAATGATGCAGAAAAATTGTGGACAAATCATCCAAGACTTTCTGGCTATATTCCAAGAAATTTTTAGATAAACCCATTGGCAAAATCTTTTATGAATTCTTATTGACCATTTTTTATCTTATGATGAATCAAAATTAATAATTAATAATTAATTAATTAATGTATGAATTTGTTATTGATTTTATCTGCTCGGTCCATCTATAAATTTTTTATTCTAAAAAATTTTTAAATAATATTTTTAGATAGAATGAATGTATCAGGTAGAATGAATCCATGTAAAAATTTTTAGATAAAATAAATCTACCCCATAATTTTTTTCTATATTCCAGCCATGTGCCATATAGCTATAAATCCTTCCACATTTCCAACGTGCAGGATTTTTATTTTTTTATATTATTTTCAAAAAATTGGCAACGATGACCAGAAAATTGATGGCAGTCTTGGTATATCTTCATTGTAAGAAGAGCAGTTAATTGTTCCATTGCCATCATCCAATGGTTAATATTCCAGCCTTGAAAAAATCTGAGCTAAAGAACTTGGGTGCTAATTCAGCAGTAGGTAATTAATATTGAAATACAGGAAGAAGTTCCAGCTGCAAGGGAAGATATTCTGCAGGATGACTAGTGGGAATGAATGAAAGCATGCGATGCTGGACCAGTGTGTCCATGATCATGAAAGGCCCCTCAAGTGCCCTTGGAAGGGTTACGGGTTCATAGGCTCATGGTATTCAAAATATATATATATATATATTTATAATTTAGTGTGAGAATCTGGATGATATTTATGAAGCTACGTCATGCAGAAAGAATTTCTCCAGCAACATAACCTTCAACTGGGGCATGGATGGGCCAGTACAGAGCCCATCAGCTGATCCCATGAAAGTATAACGATCTCTGCTATATCTACTGCATTCCAATGTCGTGTCGGTGAAGTCACTAAAAGTCAGACAGCATAAATAGTTGTGGCCGTAAATGCGACCACGATCTGTTTTCACCGCAGTGCCACCTCATGATGTACTTAGAATGTTGCACTGCTTCTCGGTGGTTGAGCGAAAATGACTTAATTGTGGTGCTCTGATGTGCAAATGCCTCTTCCACGAGATTCGGCATATCTATTGTGAAATGAAAATTACGATAGAATGGATGGGAAATGTCTCTTCCCCAAGATTCGGCATATTTATTATGAAATAAAAAATACGACAGAATGGACGAGAAATGTCTCTTCCACGAGAATGGATGAGAAATGTGTCTTCTCCGAGATTCGGCATATCTATTATGAAATAAAAAATACGGCAGAACTCAACATTATCATCGAATTTAGAATGATATCCCCTTATTGCTGATATTTTTTTAAATATTTTTTTTTAATTTTATAAATTATATTCATACAAAAAAAATTATATAAACCGATCATCTTATTAATTAATTAAAAATAAATAAATAAATAAGAGAGAGAAGAAGAGAGACTTGATGTATTCTGAACTTTTACTTTCTCCAGCATGGTTTAAAGTTGGGAAAAGTTGAAAGGGCCTGGTACCTACCATCTGTGGCTTATTTATTTATTTTTAAGCTTTGAAGTCGGTCTTGTTCGACTAGGGGTGGGATTATGTTTCTATTAAATATAGCGTGGCAGATTAGATAGTTTATCAGATGGGTTTTCTTGATTACCACGTATCTCTCTTTCTTACGCAGCTGAATTATGATATAAGATGCATGAATTAATTCAGGATATGTTGACACATTTAGCAAAAACATAAGAACGGTTTGATTAGGTATGGTGCATTTGAATGCACTAAATTCTGGGAATAGCACCTCTATGCACACACGTAGACGAGTGTTGTCCGTGATTTATAATATCGCTTGTTCATACACCATCGGTAGGCACCTGCAAACGACTGTTCGACTGGCGTACCACGAAGAAAGACGACCGATCAAAAGAAAATACGACCCTCTTCCCGTTTGTAGTTTGGTCCCCACGACTTATCTTTATTTTGGCCTAACTAGTGTCAGGTTGTTTTCAGAATGAATGTGGAATTAATTGTCGTGTACTTGCGTTAGTTGCCGGCTGAGGTGGCCTAATATTTGCAGGTTCGTGTTATGGGAATTGTTATGGATGCCCATCTTTCTCATGGAGCAGTGGTGTTACGTTATGTGATGTGTGGCAGTGAGCAAGCCAAAATTGTTTTGTATCACCAAATTAGAGATCTAATCACATCTTCTTCATGTGATATCATCTTGATACAAGAGTCAAAAATTGCAGCACCTCCATTGGCCTTCCTTGACTCAATGGGTGGCTTCAAATTGGACTAATGGGCAAACTTAGATGCTACCGGTTCAGTAGGAAATACTAATTAGATGGAACTCTAGAATGTTTGATGATAGAAACTCTATCATAAAGGAATTTTCACAATCGGGGGAGCTCCAATTGTGTGGCTTTGAAGAAGAATATAAATATAACGACTGTTTATGTTCCTAGTGATAGGGATCAAGGAGATGCCTTGTTCCAGGAATTCGTGAGTATTAGAAGGATTCCCTCGAGACCTGGGCTATTCGGCGGTGACTTCAACATTAATAATAAAAGAGGCAATCCATGGAGTTTTAACTTAGACATATATGTTGTTTATAACTGTTGGGGATAAAATTCACTCCTGCCGAAGTCCAGTTCGATGCTCAACCTAATGCAACCAGTAGTCATGGAAGAGATTCAGCGGACGGATCTTAGTCGAACTCCTACAGCCAACTATCCCTTCAACCGATCAAGCTCCTTCGAACTCCCGACGGCCGAACTCCTCAACGGTGTTCCTCGGCCGAACTCCTTAATGACCGTTCCGTCCGCCGATCGAGATCCTTCGAACTCCCAGCGGCCGAACTCCTCAACGGTCGTTCCTCGGCCGAACTCCTCAACGATCGTTCCATCAGCCGGTCGAGATCCTTCGGACTCCCAACGGCCGAACTTCTCAGCAGTCGTCCCTCGGCCGAACTCCTCAACGGCCATCCCTTCAGTCGGCCGAGCTTCTTCGGACTCCCAGCAGCCGAACTTCTCAGCACTCGTCCCTCGACCGAACTTCTCAGCGAACTCCTCGATGATCGTCCCCCGATCGGACTCCTCAGCAGCCGAGCTTCTTCCGAACTCCCAGCGGTCGAGCCTTAGCCGCACTCCTCCCGCCAGATGCCTACGAGAGCCGAACTCTCTCCAAGCTTCCTCTTCGATCGGACTTCTTCGGGAGCTGGACTCGTTCCAGACATCCTTCGGTCGGACTCCTTCAGAAGCCATACTCCTCCCAGACACCTCCTTCGACCGACCGAGCTCCTACCGAACTCCTCAACGATCGGGCCTTAGCCGCTCACCTTCAGCCAGACGCCTATAGGAGCCGAACTCCTTCCGAGCTTCCTCTTCAAGAGTTCGAACTCTTCCGAAATGTGTACACATCAAAGCCCTTCAATTCTTCATTCGGCTCCGAGCGGCTCAGTACCAAGACAGCTGCAGCCATCACCATCAGTCCGTCGCAAGCGACAGCGATCCGCTACCAGGCGGCGATGACTGTCACCATCAACTCGCTGCAGACGGCACCTTTCCGTGAGACTGACTCCGCCGGACCTCGAGCGGCTCGCCAGCACGCGGCTACAGTTATCACCATCAAGCTCCACTATAAAAAAGATCCTCCAGATATACTAACTCGAACCTCTGATCTCTAAGCTCTCCTTTTCTTTTCGAAGCTCTGTGGAAATCATTCTCAAGCACTCCATTCCTGTTGGCCAGAGCTAACTTGATCATCGGAGGATCCTGCTGGAGCCACCTCCCACCGACTTCGGACGAAATTTTATTTTGCAGATCTCCGACGATCAATGACCTCGCCCACCTCCGCTCCAACTGATTTCGATGACGATCAAATTCTGCGTCAACAATAACAACCTAAGATTTCATCCAAAAGGATTCATAGTTATTTGGATTTCTTAGACTATAGTGCAGCAGTGCTACAATTTTTCCTAGCCCACGTAAACCATGAGTAGGGTCTGCTTTAATATTACTTGTAACAAATTAGAATCTTCCCTAAAAAAATCTGATTAGAAGAAATTACTTAAATTTTTGACTTTATATATCTATTTAAGATCTATCTAATATATAACCGATGTAAAATGGAGGAGGAGCTTGTGGCTTTGGTTTCCTTTCCCACAAAGCGCTTGGATGGTGTATTCTTTTATCTCGTTGCGCACCCATATGAACAATATGTGGTGTTACTCAGAGTTTAGAGTTGAGCAACAATAGCTGATTACGATACCATGGAATGGGCAAAAGAACAAAAGTAGTAGCAACAGTAAAAACTTACTGCATTGTTTGTAAGAAACATGAACTATAACATACTAATTAAGCTACTTCAATGTATTAAGTGGAGAGAAGCTAGGACTTCGACCAGCACATTAGAGTGGGTCATGGCTGGACAAAAATATGGAATGGCGGGGGCAGGTACTTCTGCACGACATTATCTTGATCATCAACAGTCAGATTTCAAGCAAATTTTACCTCACATTTCTATAGGATCAATTAAATTCTATTCCTGTAAGAATTAATAACATAGTTAAAACATCTCATCAGTAATAACATAGCCGTGCTTCTCAGCGAAAAATAGTTTTTTAATAAATTTTTGGGAGAAAAGTATATTCACAGAGATCAAGCATGCCATGTGAGCAACTTTAGATGACAAAGCCACGTCCGGTGTACAGGGGTATGATAGTAAAACTAAACAAGAACCACTACCCTACCGGGTGGCAAGGGACACCCGCTCAGCACCCATCTCGAGTCGGGTCGGGTTGGGCTCGAAAGACAAATCGGGTCGGATATACCCGAATCCGTCTACCTTTCTCCATTCCGCCGCCGCCGCCCGCCGCCCCATCTTCCACCGAGATTAAGCTCTCAAAACCTCACCAACTCACACCGCCACAACTCGGACAAAATCCATAGGAAAAACCGCAACCGGAACCTAAAAAGCCCACCGATCTCCCTCAGATGTTCTCCTTCCCCAACCGTGACCAACTCACACCGCCACAACTTGCACAAAATCCCATATGCTCGAGAAAAAACCCCAACCGGCACCTGAAAACCTCTCCGATCTCCCTCAGGTTCTCTCCTTCCCCAACCACGACCAACTCACACCGCCACAAATCGCACAAAATCCCGATAAAAAACCCCAATCGGAACCTAAGAAAACCCTCCCTCCGATCTCCCCCAGGTACTCTCCTTCCCCATGGATCTCCCAAAAAGTAAAAGAAGCGCAAAGGGAAAAGAATGATCAATCTATGTGGGACAAGGTCTTACCTTTCAATTTTTTTCCGTTTTTCTCTTGTTTCGTTGATTCTTCCTACGTTTTCCCCAGTTTTTTCCGCTGTTTTTCCGTCCTCAGGAGTCTTAATCAGATGGGAGGCTTCGGGCGGCCGAATAGGGAAGCTTAGACGTTGGCCGCGCCGCCGCCGCCGGGGTTGGGGAGGGAATGGGGACCCGCCGGCCGCAGGCAGCTGCAGCGCCTTGGGTAACGGCGTGGTCGGGGATTCGGATGGGTCGGTAGGGTTGTGGGTGGGTTTCACGCAAACTAGACAGAGGTTGATTTTTAAACTATTTAAATAAGAGAGATGTTATCGAAGCGGGTTTCGAGCGAGGCATACCAGCATACCTATCCGATTTATTTTCTAAAAAAAATTATCAAGGACGCATCAGGTTAGCCATTATATATATATATATATATATATATATATATATATATATATATATATATAAATTTTTAAAAAATTAAAATAAAAAAATAATATTTGATAATATCAAAAAAAATAAAAATTAAAATAATTAAAATAATTATTTTATATATAAAGTAAAAAAATTTTACTCTTTCAAACTTGCTTTTCTTTTTTTTTTTTTGCTAAAAATTTATTTTTTCATGTCTAAAATATCAAACCAAAAAATAAAGTGCTCGACCATTTTTTTCTCATTTCCGTCCACTTCTCCTTTTCTTCCCGAACCATTCTCTCTCATCGAGCTCTTTACCTTTTCACCTCCTTCTTTCTTTCTTCTTCCATATTCTCATCCTCCGTCAACCTGACCGACGAGCCTGACCGACGAGTTTGAATAATGCTACACTCTCTTCTTGATGAATGGAGAAATCTTTTTTGATCTATCTAGTATCGTCAAGTCCTAAAACAAATATTTCTTAAATTTTATATTTTTTTTTACTTTTTACTTTATAGCAACATAGTTACCAAACATGCTCTTTGCTTTTTTATTTTACTCAATATAAAAATAAAAAAATAAAAAAATATTTTTTTTTAAATTAAAAAATTAAAAATTAAAAAATATAATCAAATGCATTCTTAAATTATCTTGATTAAATATTTTTAATAAAAAAATTAATAATCTTGATAAAAGCAAGATAATTTATTTGTCCAGCACCTTCTTTCAAAACTCTACTCCATCACAGTCTTATTAATTAGGTTTTTTTCTTTATTTTTTGAATGCGGTCCCGCACACATCACAATCCAAAACCAAGACAAGTTAGGCAAATCATATAATATTTATTAACTAGTTAAAGACCCACACATTATGCAGCACGGATAATTATGATCTATGATTATTAAAATTTTTTAATAATAAATATTTTTTATCTTTTTTAATATATTATTTTATTTTATTTATTTATTATATATATTATACTTTTTATTATTATATAAAATAATATTTTATTTTTTCTTGTCTCATATCTTCTCCACGTCCGTCAGTGCAACCTAACCCTCTTGCCGCCCCACAATGGCTCTCATTCTCTCTCGGCAAACGTCAATTTCGATTGCACTCTCGCCCCCTCTCTTCTTTCCATACCTTCTCCACATCCTCTGATGCCGTCCCACCTTCCATTGCCCCACCACTGCTCTCCTCTCTCGATAAATACTGATCCCAATCGCATCCCCCGATGCCCCTGCCGATACTGCCACCTCCGGCACCACTACTGTCCATCCTTTCTCCTCCCTTACCTCCTGCTTGGCCTTCTTCCTACCGCCACCAACATCTCCCATCCCGGCCATCCCCCTTCGACCTCCTTCGCATGCTCTTATATTTTGAATTCCACTCGTACCACTTCATGGCCCAGTAGGAAGGTCGGTCTCCGATGATGCTGTCGATGGTAGAAGCCATGGCATGGGCCTCATAATTGTGAATCTTCTTGTAATTGTGAAGAAGATTGTTCCACTTGTCGTTGCACTGGTTCTTATTCCGGAGATAGGTATTGTTCCAGCAATAATTCTTGACCCACTCTAAGTTCCTTAATTTTTAAAAAAATAAATTAAATAAAAGAAAGAGAGAGAGGTAGACTCTTTATCTCTCTCTCTCCTCCTTTTTCTCTCTTTTTTTTTTCTTTTTTCTTCTTCTTCTTCTTTCTTTCTTTCTTTTCTTCTTTCTTTCTTGCCGAAACAGCGGATGGGCTAGTGGCTAGTGGTTCATGCTTCGACAAGGCATGGCTCCACAATCGGATCGAACCCCCCACCACCACCATCGTCACTGGAACCCCTCCTCTAGTGCCACTACCTGCGACCTAAAAACATTCACCGCCACCACCCTTTTTGGCATCCCGCTAGTTCGGAAGCATCTTCCACCTCCCCCTCCGGCGACCAAACTCCTCCCCACCACTGCCGCCTCCACCTCCGGCACCATCACTCATCCGACAACCCCTTCTTTCTCCTCCTTTTGTGCCGCCTCACCCCTCTGCCATCGATCTCCCACTGACGGACTCTCCAACTGCAGCCTACTAAGACTACCAATACTTCTTCACCTACCAACAGTCGGAGTCAGACAAGCTGATCCTCCTTTGACTCATGGTGGCAATCCTGGAGCAGATCGGACCCCCACCACCACCATCATCATCGAAACCCCTCCTCTAGCACTGCCGCCCGCGGCCATCATCGCCAGGAACCCCTCCTCCAGCGCCACCGCCCGCTGCCTAAAAACATTCACCGCCACCACCCTTTTTGGCATCCCGCTAGTTGAAGCATCTTCCACCTCCCCCTCCGGCGACCAAACTCCTCCCCACCACTGCCGCCTCCACCTCCGGCACCATCACTCATCCGACAACCCCTTCTTTCTCCTCCTCCTATGCCGCCCACCCCTCTGCCATCGATCTCCTACCGATGGACTCTCCGATTGTAGCCTACTGGGACTACCAGTACTTCTTCGCCTACCAATGGTCGGAGATGGTGCCGGTCCTCCTCTGACTCATGGTAGCGATACGAACAGCATGTTGAAAATTATGTTCCAAAGCCAATCATCAGCTTGTTGATGGTTGAGCACTTATATATATATATATGAATTAACTATTAATAAAATATTATTTAACTTTTTTCATCATAAATATATATATCTTCTAATAAATTTTTGTGTTGTGATAAAGTTCTTAGGACTATTTTAAATTGATAAAGGAGAATTTATCATTTAGTTCTTAAAATTATTCGTGACCAAACAATATACTATTACTAGAATAATAGCAATATCAAGTATAGATCGTTGTGTGCCATATTGGTTAGTTGTCCTCTTAATCAAAAAGTATGTAGACACTGGTATGGCATGCAAATGAGATATAGGAGTATATCTGCATTGAACATGATCACTCTGGAGCATTCTACTATCAAGACTTACTTCAAAGGGATATGTGTATAAGTGTTTCTTAGACCTGAGATTACCACGGTGACTTGCAGGCAATTCATTGCACTTTGATGCTGGACTACCTAAATTTCTAATTCAGTGATGGAATATTTCTGGGTGCAATCAAGTACTTATTAAGTTAATGCATGAGCCAAGATGGGATTGACCCCTCCAAGTAAAACTAGAGATAGTGCATTATTGTATTTTAATTTAGCAAGATCTCGGTCGGGGCAATCTATGTGATATATTCAAAATTTGAAATATAATATAGATGACTTATTTAGGATTGATAATTAAATCCTAGATCATCCTTTGAGCATTTAAGGTCAAAGGTTTAAATTATATGGTAACTATATTCGAGTAGGTTCTGAATGTTGCTTCACGTACATTCAATCTATCCGAATATTGGGTACCATTGCTAGATGGTCACTTCGATTGATACAGAAATTGGATCCTGTGCTATTGGCTTAGGTTCAAACCTACGAGATTATATTCAAAAGAAGTATCTATCTGATCATGTGGCAGATCGAGAGTCTCATCGAACTGAAACTTTATGATCAAGAGTCCCATTGGATTGGAACTCTATGATCAGAAGTCTCATTAAGCTAGGACTCTAGAGTTCTACTTGACCGGGACTCTATAATGAAGAGTCCTACTGGATGGGGACTCTATAGTCAGGAGTCTCACTGGATGAAAACTCTATGACTAAAAATTATATTCAATTAGGAGTCTATCATTAAAGGATTAATTAGCAATAAGATTGCTAATTAGCTCAATTTGATTGAACAAAGAAATTTGGATCAAATCTAATTGAATTTGATTCAATTTGGTTTGATCTAATTAGGTTACGAGATGACCTAATTACTAAGAAAGATTGGTTCCTGATTTGATCAGAATTTTGACTCAATCAAATCTTGATTTTATTAGAATTTAATTAAGTCAATTTTAAGCCTAATTAGATTGGGTTTGGTCTTATTAAATTTGGTTCTAATCTGGTTTGAACTAAGTAAAGAAATAAGAGTCCAAACTAGTTGGGACTTGTCTCATGTGCCAACCTCCCAATGTGCCACCTAATCTCACGCTTTCACTTCTCTCATGCAAATAATGACTTGCATGTGAAGAGAGGATTCATGCCCAGGCTTTTCCATGCCCTCATTGGATAGAGTTTGATTGGTTTCAAATTCTAATCCAAAAAAATTTGGATTGATGAGAAACAGAGTTTTAGCCTTACCCTATGCTATCGTCCACTTCTATTTAAGTTCCTTTTTTTTGTGCACCAACTCTAGATTATTTTTCCACATGAAAACTAGAGAGAGAGGGGCCAAAAGACATTAGGGGGTGTGAGGAATCTAGGTAGGAAACATCTAAGGCAAGAGAGAAAGAGAGAAGAAAACAATTTTCTCTAGGATGAGAGTTCAAATCCTGATCTAGGGTTTTGATTTTGGGAGAAAGAAAAATAAGAGAGAAAGAGATTTTTTCTGTTCTTCTTCCTCTTCCCACATCCTCTAGTGACTTATCTTCAACTTCGAAAAGTCTAAGAAGTTCAAAGAATGAGAAGAGATCAGATTTGTCCGACATATGATCTTCGTACGATTTAGCAGTCCCAAAAGATCGGATTAGCATAGGCTTCGAATGGATAATTCGTAGAGGCCAGACATCCTATGCGGCTGTAAGCGACCTTCAGATCTTCATATTTAAAAGTTTTAACAGTGGGGATCAGCGATCCATGATCAAGTATAAGGTTCTGAACCTTAGCTATTAGATCTAGATTTCTACATCGATTTGATCGATGTTCAGTTTTATTTTTCAGATTTTTATGCATATTGTATTTCATGTTATAGATCCTTAGGTAGATATTTTAGATATAATCCTAAGTATATAAAATAGATTAAAATATTTAATTTTTTAATTTTGCATTAAAAAGTTTTAAAATATGGTTAGAATGCCTGCCTATTTTCCTACAATGATATCAGCGCCTAGGTTCTTTATAACATGATTTACATGCATGTTTGGATCTGATTTTGATTATTTAGATTAGATCTAAATAATCCTTCAATAAAAATCAGAAAATAATAAATCACACATACTGATTACAAGGTTATCCTAGTATGTGCTGATCTATGAACAAGAATCATAAATATTATTAGATTAGATCTAATTAATTTATAATTTATTTTTTATATTAATTTTTAAAATTTATTTTTAAAATTAATAAGCAATGAAACCTACACTTGCCATCCACCTTCTGATCCATCAGTCTACTAGTCAGGTTTTATTTTTTCTTTTTGGATTGAATATTTTCTATTTTCTTCTTATGTGGTTCCAATTAAAAGGATTTCAATGATTATAATCTTTAGCCCGTGCTACCAAAGCTCTACCATCATGCTTTTTTAATATCATTTTTAGATTTTAAATGGATATTTGAGATCATTTGGAAATATAGGCTTATTAGCGATGGCATTTTGCCATCGCTAATAAGTATGCTCCATCGCTAATAATCATAAAATTAAATTTAAAAAATAATAAAATTATTTTTTATTAGTGATGATAAAATATCGTCGCTAATAAATATTATCCATCATTAAAAATTATAAAATTAAACTTAAAAAAATAAAATTATTTTTTATTAGTGACAAGAAAATATCATTGCTAATAACCAAAATCCATCGCTAATAATTACATAGCGATGGCAAAAGCTATCGCTAATAAATATATTTTATCACTAATAATCATAAAATTAAATTAAAAAAATAAAATTACTTTTTATTAGTGGTGGCAAAATATCATTGCTAATAAGTATTTTGTATCACTAATAATTATAAAACTAAATTAAAAAAATCAAATTACTTTTTTATTAGTGATGGCAATACATCGTCACTAATAACTATGCTCCATCGCTAATAATCATAAAATCAAACTAAAAAAATAAAATTATTTTTTATTAGCGATGATAAAATATCATCATTAATAAACAAACTCTATTAGCAATGGCAAATAACATCACTAATAATCATAAGATTAATTTTTTTTAAAAAAATTATTTTTTATTAATGATGATAAAATACCATCGCTAATAAATGTTCTCCATCACTAATAATTATAAAATTAAATTAAAAAAATAAAATTATTTTTGATTAGCAATGGTAGGCTACCATCACTAATAAGTATTTTTCATCACTAATAATTATAAAAATAAAATAAAAAAATAAAATTACTTCTTATTAGCGACAACAAAATGCCATTACTAATAAATCTTTCCCATCGCTAGTAATCATAAAATCAAATTAAAAAAAATTACTTGTAATTAGCGACGGCATATCGTCATTGTTAATAAGTATTTGTCATTGCTAATAATCATAAAATCAAAATAAAAAAAATATAATTACTTCTTTTTAGCGACAACAGCTTGCCATCCCTAAAAGCCAAAAACTTCATCGCTAATTTTTTTTTTTTTGATGAAATTTTTGGTGGTCGCAATTGGTCGTTAGTAAAAATGGTTATTAGCGACAGTAAAATTATTGTCGCTAATAGCCGCCGCTAATGCCTATTTTTCTTGTAGTGGTATTAGCCTTTTCCATTGGCTATCTTCCTCATTGAAGAAATGCCACCACCACTTATGCAGCAAGGCAAGGTTGAAGAGGTGCAGATTGATTACTCCAAGCCCCCTTGGGAATTTTGGATGGTAAACCTATTTTCAATTTACCAAGAAAGAGCCTTTGCTGCCCATCTTATTCTCTTTTCATAAGAAGAGTCTTCTTTTGTCAATTTTGTTGATGATTTCTTTTGATAATTGGTGTGCACTCATCCAATATGTAGGAATGGAGGATATAGCAACATTTATAAGGCCCGTCCTCCTATTGATAGGAGTTTTGCTTTCTAGTCTGCCAATTTTTTATCTATTTGCTCTGTGATGAAGTTCCAATCCTTAGTCATTGCCTTGGTATGGTGCAACTAAAAATTGAGATATTTAGTTGGAAAATCTGCTTTTAGGCAGCCCAACATACGTGCATAATTTTAGGTTTGACTGTCTAAGATGTGGGTTCCAAATAAAGAACTCTTTTGGCGATTAATCTTTAGCCCTGTCAACAATTGATTAATCTTTAGCCCTATCAACAACTCAAGGAATAAAGAATAAACTTTAAATGTACATCGATCTTACATGCATTGTAGAAGAGAAGAGTGTCATCAGCATACTAAAGAGAAAGAATGTCTCCAGTTTTTTCATTTGATCCAATCCCATTTATCAAGCCATTCCTTTTGGCTACTTGTCGCATTTTACTCAAGACATCTATGACTAAGATGAAGAGCAATGGCAAGATAGGATCACCTGGCTTAAGCCGTTTTTTCGCCATTATCCAATTTGTTGGTTCATCATTAACTAGCGGGGCAAACTTACTTGAATTTACGATGCGGTAAATCCATAAGATCCATTTTTGTCCAAAACCTCTTGCTTTGAGTGGAGAAAGGATGAAGCTCAGTTGGTGTTGTCAAATGCTTTTTTGAAGTCGATCTTATAAATTAGATCGTGCTGTTTGGAAGCTTTATAATGAAAGATGATCTCTTGTGCATAGAAATAGCAGTCTGCGATATGTCTACCTTTGATGAAGCCTGATTGGGAGTTTAAGATCAAGTCATCCATGTGTTTAGATAGCCTTCTGCTTAGAAGCTTTGTTAGGATTTTTAAGACACCATTGACTAGGTTGATGGGGTGATAATCACTTACTTTAGAGCATTCTTGTTTCTTGGGAATCAGATCAATGTAGGTCAAGTTTAGCCTTAAGATCCCTGTCATTCCTTTGTAGATGCTATCAAACAGTTTTATAATATCTCCTTTGACCACCTCCTACTATTTTTGGTAAAAGTTTGATGGGAAACCCCCTGGCCCTAGGATCTTATCACTTGGGAGACCGAGGAGGGCCTCTTCGATCTCAACTTTCAAGAAAGGGTGTTCTAAGTCACTTAAATCTACAGCTTTCTCATGGTACAATGCTGACCAATCTGCAGTCAAACTTTTATTAATAGCCATCCCGAATGGTAATCTATAGAAATGAGCGAAGGCATGCTTTATATCCTTTTGGTTTCTTACTATTTGTCCATGGTGATCAATGTAGGATATGAAGTTCTTCCTCTTCCTTGCACTGGCATAGTGGCATTGATATAGAAAAATTTTGAGTTTCTATCTCCTTTGCCACCAATAGATTTCTTTTTGTTCAAGGATTGTTCCAATTGATTCTTTAAATTTCTGCATTCCTCTTTTTTTGCTTTGTTGTGAGAGTTCTTGTTTCCTCTTGCATATCCAAGCTTAGAATTTGCTGCTTAATAACCTTTTTCTTCTGCATTATGTTGCTAACTGAATGTTTGCTCCAGATCTCTAGGTTAATTCATAATATCCTAAGCTTTTGAATAATGCTGATGACTGGATCAAGTCCAGAAGGTGTCTCTGACCATCATTTCTTGATATTCTCTTTGAGTTCGGGATAGCAATTTAGATGTTTTCGAACCTCAAGGGTTTGTGTGTGGTTATTCTTGGGTGAGTTTCTAAGAGAAAGGGGTTGTGATCAAATGTGACTTTTGGAAGAGAAGTAAGCATGCAGTTAGGGAATATGCCTATCCATTCTAAAGATAATAACCATCTACCTAGCTTTGCAAGAGAAGGAACATCGCTATGGTTCGACCAGGAGTAAAGAAAATGCCTCTGTTGAATCTCTAATAAATGCTTTTCATTGATGAAGTTGTTGAAGGCCCTTGCCACACCAGGTGGTAAACTTTAATACTTTAAATATTCTCATTTATGTTATTTTATCTTTTGCTAACTAATATAGCATTCTTTATATTAGATATTTTGCGCTCAGATTCAGATGACAGAGGGTCACCAGTAACCCCACAGTGACACATAGCAGCGATCGACTCTCAGACACAGAGCTATGGTCGAGAATCCACCTGGCTTGCGGCATCTTCAACTCGACCGGAGGATAGAGAGCTCATTTACGTTTAGAGTTGCTCGTAAGTTCTATAACTTTAATTAATATATTTAGAATTTAGCCATTCTAGAGTTAACATTCATCTTTCAAAATTAATTTTGTAACATGTTTAGAGAATCTGAAGTATCTCATGTAGTTACCGGCATCATCCGATGCTTGATACCGGGGTCGGTGAACGAGTTCTCCAACTGGCCATTTGAAGCTCATGATATAGCTTGGGAGATGTTTCGGGTAAATCAAAAATGTTTAATCACTATAGATTTGTATTCTATTTATTAATACACAATTGCTTCTATTTGCAGGAGTACTATTGATTCGAGACTCTCTAGAATGAAGAGGCTGGCCGTCGGGTCTTCGAGTAGGTGGCCACACGTAGATTTTGAGATGACCTACACAATCTTAGGAAGTTTGTCATCGAGCATTTTGGTTCCCTGTCACCATTAGATTGGAGGTCCTATAGGCATCATCGGATGCGGACAGATGTATGGGAGGCCCTCTATGATCAGTAGAATAATGACGAGTACTCTAGTAAGTGACAGAGAGTCCGACAGAATCGGATCGCCTAGTAGGATCTGATCAGGCACACGGGCGGCTCCATTAGCATACATATTATGGTCAACTGATTGGTAAGAAATCTTTATCAAAACTTTTCATTAGAACTGTAAAGACTCTTATATGTATATTTTAATTAATTTAATTTTCTTATTTACTTATTATAGATATGACAGTTGGGTCATCCATCAGGTCAGCTATGGTTGTGGGAGGTCATACACCAATTTAGGAGGATTGGTGATTACTTAGATTCTAGTTTGCGATTGATCGTGGTAAAAATTTCAAACTATATTTATTAAGTTATTACATGATTTGATATGTATATTAGAACTAATGTATTTTGAATTATGCAGATAAATTTTGTGGAGTACCTCGTTGCACCGTACGGCGATGACCCATCCACTCAGCCTCGCGTTGATCCTGAGGGATGGATTAGGATCACTGGAGGGGTGAGTAGGAGCCAGGTAATAGGATTTGGCCATAATTTTGACTCTCCAGTAGCTCGATACTCTTCAACATCCTCATAGGTCTTGACGTTTTCGACTTAGAGCGATGTGCATATGGAGGAGGTCGTGTAAAGGCTTCTAAGCCAGTGACCTCAGAGCTTCTAGGATGCCATCCATGATACGATTGTAGAGATTCTCGAAGATCCATAGCTGTACTACCAGTTGAACTCATTATTCCAGCCATCATATCAGATAATTCTATTAGTAAATTTTTTTACTTATTTTAAGTTTTTATATTTAGAAGCTTTACATATTTAGACTTGAGTCGGAAAAGAGGATGTAGGAGCTAAAAATTTAATCTAACAATCGAATTGATGAGTTGGAGGTCTATAACTCTATATCATCAAATGAAATATGTAGGAACAATTTGTTCGAGAATCAGAGCGTATCGAAAGATATGCCTCCATATCGAAACTTATTAATAATATTTTATTTTTCTTCATTTTAGGATGTTGGAACATCTCGCTCTCATTTACCAACTGCTGGAGAGGAGGAGGAGGATGAGGAGGAGGAGGATGTAGAGGATCTGACCTAATTTTTTTTATTTTGATGTATTATATTTTTTTGATACTACTTATAAAATTATATAATTTATATTTTTAATATAATATAATTAGTCTTTTATTTATGATTGTCATATTATTTTTGAATTTTAATTATAATAGATGTTAGAAATCATAATTGATTATGATTAATTAAAATAGATTTAAAAATATTATTATATTTTTTTTAAAAAATAAATTAACTATTACTGATGGCATTAGCGATGGAGTTAGCCATCGCTAATACTAATTATGAATTTTTTTAAAAAAAATAAAATTAACTATTATCGATGGTATTAGCGATGGCTTTAACCATCGCTAAATTTTTTATTTTTTAAAAAAATTATATTTAAAAATAAAAAAATTATTAGTGATGAAATTTAGCCATCATAAATACCATCGCTAATAGTCTTTATTAGCAATGGTTGGAAAATCCATCGCTTATAGTGCAATTAGCAACTAACATTTTTTTCGACCACTCATCGCTAATAGTATTAGCAATAGCAAATGGCATATTAGCAATAGAAATTTGTTGTCACTAATACTCAAATTTCTTGTAGTGGATCAGATAAAATTATTTTGATTAGACCAATCAAGTTATTGGATGCTACTGCTTTGTAAACTATGTGAGGGTATCGAAACTTAGGATATTTTTATTAATTATAACTTAAAACTAATAGAAGAACATATTTTAAATAATAGATTCTGAAGGATGCTCTTAGTATTGATTGAATCTGTCCGTTCAGTATTCTATGGAGATAAATAATAAATCATCTTTTTGAGATATTTCATAATTTATTTTGAAAGAAGATAATTAATCTTTAAAATTATGCATGGTTTATGAAACTATATTTTGAATGGAAAGTGATGTTTGGAAGATTATGGTTTATTCATTTAATATGAATATGCATATATCAAATGGAATAATGATATATATATGTTATTTTGCAAAAGTGCTTTGATACACATTGGATGTGAGCTTTTAGTCTAACTATGTTCTAGACCCTATCAATGGGGGTGTGCATTGATTTGTGGATTCTGCCAATGAGAATTATATGTTGCCACTCTGATTGAGCTCACTATTTATGTTCTGAACCTTGCCAATGGAAGTTGTGCATTGATTTTTGGACCCTACCAATTATGCATTGATTTTTGGATCCTGCCAATAGGGATTATATATTGATAATCTGATTGAGCTCACTGTTTCTATTCTAACCTTATCATAGGGATAAGTATGGTCATAGTTAAGATTGTTGAATTATATATATTTTATTTGAATTGGATTTATGATTATGTATGTATATGAATATTTGAAAAGTTTTGATTTGCTTAGCATGGAATATGTTCTTACGTTATTTATGGCATTTATTTTTGAACATCATATCTTATGATAAAATCTAAAATGTCTAGTTGAGATATTCATTACTTACTGGGCGATCAAGCTCATTACCTCTCTTTTCTTTTCAGATTTAGATTCTTTTGTGGACATGGATACTGATTTAGGAATGAGTTTAGAGACAAGAGTTGACAGTATCTATGATAACCTGGTCCAATAGACTAGGTGCATGAATTTTAAAGCGGTAAAGATACAAAATAAAAGAAAAAAAAACTAAGATGAAGATTCCTGAAGAGACTCTTCTTGTCCACCACGTCTGGCTATGAATCAGACTCCTAAGAAGTCCTCTATAAATCCCTTTCTTCCCCTCTATAGATGCCACCCTGAGCAACCGATCCTCCTCTCTCTTCTTTCTCCCTCATTTCTTCCATTGAAATCGCAGACTACCCTCATTGTGCTTGCTTAAAATTTGTTTTATACTTAAAGCAACTATCTATTGATACCATCGATCAAACATTTTATAGGAGGGGTGTCCTATGTCTATATTTATAAATAGCACCAGGATAAACTTGATCCTCGAGCACTTAAATGTGTCTTCTTGGGCTACTCCAACATTCAAAAGGGTGATAAGTGCTATCATCCACCAAACCAGAAAATTGTTTGTCTCTATGGATGTTAATTTCAATAAAGCCGAGTTCTATTTTTCTACTTCACAATCTTGTCTTCAGGAGGAGAATTCTATAGAAGACTTGGAATGGGTTCAATTTTCTATAAAGAATGTTGCTTCTGTTCAGCCATCACAAATGTCCGATGTTCAGCCATCACAAATGTCCGATGTTCAGCCACCTTCTCCTCAAGCTAAGCCACATTTAAGTCAAGATGCCGAACCTGCTGCTGAATCAAACACTAGACCTATCGAACTCAGACTCAATCAGCATTAGTCTCGTGAGTTACCGCAATATTCATGCCAAAAAAAATCATCCATGCCAATGCAACAAAATCCATCAACTGAACCTATTAAGCAAGGTATTGATTTTCTCCCTTCAACTTCTGAAACACCTGAGTAATTGCATGATGAACCAGTTTTCCAAGATCTAGACCTCCCAATTGCACTAAGAAAATCTATCAGAAAATGCACCCAAACTCCACTCTATCCAATCTCACAGTTTGTGTCATTTCACAGATTATCTCCACAACATAAAAACTTTCTCACAACCTTGAATTCAATTGATATCCCTAAAACTGTCCAAGAAGCGCTAGGGGATAAGAATTGGACACAAGCAATGAAAGAGGAGATGGATGCACTAGAAAAGAATAGGACTTGGGAAATTGTTGCTAGACCAAAAGGGAAACAACCTATAGAATGTAAGTGGGTGTATACTTTAAAATATAAGGCTGATGGTTTCCTTGAAAGATACAAAGCAAAACTAGTAGCAAAGGATTATACTCAGATCTATGGTATAGACTATCAAGAAACTTTCGCACCTATAGCAAAGATGAATACTGTTAGAATATTACTCTCCTTGGCTGCTATGTTTGACTGGAACTTACAATAGTTTGATGTAAAAAATACATTCCTTCATGGGGACCTGGAAGAAGTAGTTTTTATGGAGCCACCACCTAGTTTTAATCGAAGCTTTGGAAATATAAAGTCTGTCAACTGAAAAAAGTATTGTATGGATTGAAATAATCACCATGAGCTTGGTTCGGAAGATTCACAAAAGCCATGCTTGAAATGGGATACAAACAAAGTCAAGAGGATCACATGCTATTCATCAAACACTCTGGTAGAGATGAAGTTACAGCTCTTTTAGTATACGTGGATGATATTATTGTGATAAGAAATGATAAAAGTGAGAGAGAGCTTTTTAGAAAAAAGTTGGCTCAAGAATTTGAAATTAAAAAACTTGAAAAATTAAAATATTTCTTGGAAATTGAGGTAGCTTACTCAAAAAAAGGATATTTTCATATCCCAAAGAAAGTATATATTAGACTTACTAAAAGAAACTGGAACTCTTAATAGTAAAGCAGCGAGTACACCCATTGATCCTAATCATAGGATAGGAAGAATAGGAGGGAGTACGGTTGATAAAGGCAGATATCAGAGGGTTGTAGGGAGATTAATCTATCACTCTCATGCAAGACTCGACATAGCATATGCAGTAAGTATGGTGAGTCAGTTCATGCATGATCCGAAGGAAGAATATTTACAAGCTGTTTATAGAATCCTCCACTATCTTAAAGCCATGCTAGAAAAGGGTACTTTATTTTAGAAAGGGAAGGAACTCACTTTGGAAGTGTGTACTGATGCAGACTATGTAGGTTCATAGGTTGATATACGATCGACGTCGGGATATTGCACATTTCTAGGAGGCAATCTTGTGATTTGGAGGAGTAAGAAATAGAATGTGGTGGCCAGATCTAGTGCTGAAGTTGAGTTCAGAGCTATGGCACAAAGAGTTGGTGAGCTCCTGTGGCTAAAAATTATCCTTGATGACTTGAAGATTGAGCAAAGGTAACATGAGGTTATATTGTGATAATAAGTTTGCTATCAATATTGCTCACAATCTGGTCCAACATAATCGAACTAAATATATGAAGATAGATAGAAATTTTATAAAAAAATAGTTAGACAGCGGTTTAATTAGTACTTCTTATATGCCTTCTGAAAATCAGCTAGCAGACATACTCACGAAGAGACTATCTACAATGAGATTTCAAGAGCTTACATGCAAGCTGAGAATGGAGGACATCCACTCACCAGCTTGAGGGAGAGTATTGAAATACTGAAATCTCTCTCTTTCCTTTATGTTAAGATATAAGATGTATATAGAAAGTGTTAAGATCCCTATTTCTTCTCCTTCTTAGTTAATTTTATTGTATAGTTATTTTTTTTGGTATTAATATCTCTTGATTTTTGGGATTGTAATTGAATCTGATTTTATCATCCTAAGTGTATATATGTATAGGGTTGATTACCCATATCAATGAAAATGAACAAAAAAAATTTTTTTGTTCGACGTATGATTACAACCGGCAGTCGTTCCCCGAGCTCTCTATGTTCGATATCGTGTAGGATGTTCCCTCCAAGTCGATCCAGTTGGATACAGGTCAGTGGAGACGATGAGTTCTTTGCCTCAAACATGTATGTACCAAGCAGTATTGGCCAATAGTAATCGCAACAGCTCAAGAACCAGCAACGGCCCGGAAATCATGTCTCTGGCTGCTCCCTTCCCCAGTAAGATTAATGTCGGTTGAGCCCCACTTAATGGCCGCAGGCCTCTTCTTGTTAGAACTTAGAATACAGAGACAAGATCAAGGAGCACTTGGTACTCTAAACATGGAGGCCGAGAGAAGTCACTGGAGTCAATGGGCAAATGATGTGGAAAAATTGCGGATGAGAGGGACACAACGCGGTCTAAACATGAAGTCGTTGGAGTCAACAGGCAAAGGGTGCAGAAAAATTGCGGATTACAAGGCCACATTGGAATGGTGGAAAGGATTCAAAGTCTTTAGGAACTTCTAGTTAAATCTGCAAAATATTTTATGGGCATGACTTGACCATGCACCGCCCAACGATAGTGTAGGCCCATAAGGGGAACATCATGTAGTAATTTTTCTTTGCCGTTGATGTGGCAATTTGTCTTGCTCTTGTTTCTAGTCCACCTTCAAATTTTCCTCCGCCAAATAATTCCTTGTCGAATATTGACTACTTTGTCTTCTTGCTTGACTTGCCAGATGTCGACGAGTGCAGTGATCAAAGAACCAACCCCTGCGTGGGACATTGCATCAACATGCCGGGGAATGTTTCGTGCATCCGTCCATCAGGCACAACTGGTGATGGTAGAAAGAAGGGAAAGTGGCTGCAAGAAGATCTTTCATCTAGAACTTGCTCTAGATAATATATTCCAACTTAGTCTTGTTAGAAATTTGCCCAAAAATGGAGGACGATCTTACTGATTATTTATCAAGGAAATGTGTGGGAGAAAGTTATGGGCATCATGATTGATCGTTAGAAACATACTGACCGACCGACATGAGTCGAAGAGGATTTAGTTTTTAGATGGTGAGAAACCACGTTGAGTCTCATGTTTAAATTTTTAAACCTGAAATATATTGATCTAGAAGGGTGATGAGACTAATTGTGGACTCCGGAGATGACCGAATAGGATCAAAGAGTGAGATTTGCTACTCCAAAAAATCAAATTGCATGCTAGAATTTCGGAGGCTATAACTTAGCCGTACAACATCTGATCTTCTTCTTTTTTTCTTTCTTTTTTTTTTTTTGAAATTATATTAGTTTCCAAGCTCTCTGATGTTGGGTGTGGTGCACCAAGCGATAAAGGCCAAAATCTATTGTTTGGAACCTCCCGTAAGATTTTAATTTTTCATAATTATTTCTATTTATCATATTTAATATAGATTAATTATATCTTTTTTAGCTAGAAGAGGAATCTGAATTGAATTGTGCAAGGATGAGCCTCACTAGTATATATAGGGTTGATATATCTCAGTTTGAGATGGATTAACAAAAGAAAAGAGACCTAAATCCTACTTTGCCGATCTTTCTATTTGTTTCCCAAGTTTTCTCGAGAAATCCAAGTAGAGCAAGTTGAGAGAATTGCTTCCTTCTGCCTGATCCGATCATATAATGCTCTCCTACATTAAGATTTTAGGTTCGGATGATTGGTTAAGATGACAACAGAGTCTAGGTTGCTAGAGGTAGTCGAGTTGCAAAATTTTACCCAAATAAAAAGCTTACAGGATGTTGTTACTTTAATCTCCAAAAACTAGATTTTGCAGTATTGGCCGGTTGTATTATTATGTACAAGGAAAAGGTGAAATGGCCTTAATTTACTGCTAAAATTCTAGGGGTGGAGCATATTAGTAATGCACGTAAAGAAATCAGCAACTAAAGAGGACAATATCAATGCTGTTTTAGCTGCAAGTAAAAGTTCATCTGAAACTTATGGGTGCTGCTATATATATATATATATATATATATATTTTTCTAGAAACCATTCTTGAGGGGAGGGGATGGTGGGTTGCTTGGTGTCTAACATTTTTCCTTTAGATCCATACAACAATATCTAATTGATATAGCGATCATGGCAGTAAATCAGCATTATATCGTAGAGGGCATTCTGTCCTCGTTTACACATGGAGATGGCACATTGGCTGACATATATAATTAATTTTTTGACAATTAAGACGATATCTAGTTCTGCACTTTGTGCGTGATACCTATTTCTAAGGAATCAGATTAGGCTATTATTCTAATAAAAGCTGCAGTCTTATAGTACGAAGATCATCTCACTAGCAATATGAAGTCTCCCTGCATGAGACTACCTTCAGTGCTTGTGGATGAACCAGCAGAAGATTTTAAAGCTGAATATCTCGATGCTTATGTGCAGGTGTGGGGCGAGGCCTCTTGTTCATATCGATCGCCGCAAGTTTCTGGTCATACTGGTTTCTAAAGAAAAGAAAACTAATTCAGATGAAAGCCAAATTCTTTCGACAAAATGGAGGCTGCTTGTTGCAATAACAAATCACTTCTCTTGGGCATCGATGCAACAACTAAGATCTTCACTGCAGAAGAGCTAGAGAAGGCAACTAGCAACTTCAATGAGAGCCAGATCATCGGCCGGGGTGGATATGGTACTGTCTATAAGGGTATTCTTCCAGGACACAAAGCCGTTGCCATTAAGAAGTCTAAACTAGTTGATGGGAGCCAGATTGAGCCGTTCGTCGATGAGCTTGTCATTCTTTCTGAAATCAGTCATAGAAATGTTGTGAAGCTCTTGGGTTGTTGCTTGGTGTTATGACCCAACCTACATAAACCAGACCCAATTAAAACCCAGCCCAAAAGCACAACTTTTAAAGCATGAAAGAAAAAAAAAATGAAAGAAGAAAAGACTGGGGCGTGAATAAGAGTTTTTCTCCCGTCAAATCTCTTCCTCCAATCCAAATAAGGAATTTAATCGAAGTCAAGAACCTTGGATCCCATCCATAAATCAGGATCTCCCTCTCCTCCATGCTTCCCATCGCCGAAACCTTAGAATAAGAGCTCGGACGGAGGAGCGGCGGTTGCGCCGCCGTGGCCGGAAGCCATGCCTGGTTCGGGCATGGTGACGGGAGAAAAGCAAAGACAAGGGACTCACGTCCCCTGTTTCCGCCTAACGGGAAGAGCAAAAAAAAAAAAGAAAAAAAAGAAAAACTCTCTTCGATCTTCGTTTCCCTATTCTCTACCTACCTTCTCTCTCGTATTTTCTTTTCAATAGGATTAATCTTGAATTTATAAAAAAAAAAAAAAATTCCCGATGATTTAGGTTGGCCAATTGAAAACTACCACCTAATCAATCCTTATCTGAATTTTAAGAATTTTATTTAAAATAATTATGATGAAAATTTAATTTAAAGATGATAATTTTATACAGGCCCGAACAAGGATTTTTAATATCAACTAGATCCATAATTGAATTTACTTTTGAGGTAAGTAGTATTTTATCTTTACTAATTTATTTGATAATTTATAAATTAATAATTAATAAATTTTAAAATATATGTGAATGCATGAAATGAGTATGATGAAAAACATCAAAAATATTATATTTTTCTTTAGAATATTTATGATGATGTATGCTTAAGATGAATGATATGATTTATTGAATTGATATCATTTACCTTATATTATTGACAAAAATAAGATGAGAAATTGAAAGATAATGATGATATGAATTAACAACAGGACTATATAAAGGACTCCATCAATGGGGGTTAATACGTTGGTAAAGATTTAGTTCTAAAGATTTATGTCGTTAGTAGACCAGCGACAAACCGCCAGCAAACCTGTGGTTTCGAAGAATTTTGCTGCCAGATGATTCACAGCTCACCGTAAAAAGGTACGCAATGTTATGATCCTGCCACAGAAAAAATGTGGTTATAGTTCATGGTTGAAAATAAGAAGAATCTAAGAATTTGATGAAAATTGAATTTATGAACCCAAGACATGAATTGAAATTTTATGTATGAATGTTGACAAAATTGATACAACCATATTTGAAATCTTGAATCAATATATGTTTATTTTGATGACTGTTATATATATATTTATTGCCTGATTTATCTGGTTAAAGATATTCATTACTTACTAGGCTATTAGCTCGTGACAAGTTTCTATTTCTTTTTTTAGATCCTGAAAATTAGTTTGATACAGATTTCTTATGGGAGTGCAATTAGAGATGGCGTTTAGTCTACTTATTGGATTTAGGACTGAATATGAGTTGATCCAAGATTTTGTTTTATGTTGACTTCTTAAACAACTGTTTAGTTTTCATTGACATTGAATTTTTTATTTGATTATTTGAATTAAGATTTGAACTATAATTATTTAAATTTTATTCCGTTGTCTGTTTATGATATCATGATGAGATGTCTTGCATACTTATAGAAGAGTTTTCTATAAGTATGCAGTAGTTGCCATGACCCTGGCTCACAATCTTGGACCAGGAGCGTAACAGTTAAAGTGGTATCAAAGCAATAAGTGGATAGATAATGACATCTAGAATTTAATGTAGAATGAATGAGTGATGGATAGACATTAGGGATACTCGAACATTAATTTATAATGACTTTGAAATAATCTATTCTAAATAAAGTTTTGACCTTATTAAGGATGTGCTATAATGACTTTGAAATAATCTATTCTAAATAAAGTTTTGACCTTATTAAGGATGTGCTACCATCTTAATTGATATAGAACAACATGCCTCCGTGTCGGATGAAGACTACTTAAAGAGCTACTGGAGGGGCATGAGACCTACAAGATCACAGCACCCTCTAATAGACCGGTGACACCCCTCAGCAGGAGGGAATCATTGATCCTGCTAGAAATACTCCAATAGTGTAGCAAGAGCCGAATGTGACCCAGTTGTTTCAGATCCTAATCGGAGTGATGCAGACAGCAGTAGTTGCTTCAACAGCAAAATACACAACAACAAGCATAGCCACATCAGCGTCCACCACAACCGCATGGATAGGGAGAGCATCTAATGTAGCGGAACACCATTGTGGAGTTTAAAAAGTTAGCTTCTCCAGCTTTTAAAGGGACCATCGAACCTTTAGAGGCTGACAACTGGATTATGGAGATGGAAAAGGCATTTACCATTCAAGAGTGCCGTGATGATGAGAAGATCTGCTTTGCAGCCCATCTGTTATAAGATGAGGCATACAACTGGTGGCAGATACTTGAAAAAAAATATGAACAAGTTAGGATACCACTCACCTGGGAAAGATTTTGAGGCGAATTCTTCGATAAATACTTTTCCCAAAGTGTCAGGACACAGAAGAAACAAGAATTTATTCACCTGAAATAAGGAAACGGGTTTGTCACAGAGTATGAAGCTAAGTTCATGGAGTTAGCCAAGTTCGTTCTAAGACTGGTTGAAATCGAATAGGACCGAATACATAAATTTAAAATGGGACTCAAGATCGAAATCAAAAAATAGGTCATACCTTATGAATTAACTACCTATGCAGCAATTATGAATAAAACCTTAATAATCGAAAGAGAGATAAATATAGCTCATACCGAGAGGGAACGGAATAAGAAGAAATGAAATAGGTTTGGTGAACCTCAAGGATGGAATTAGAACAATAAGAGTCCAGCAAAGAAGCCAGCAAATGATAAGGGTCATGAGAATGAGGCCAGCAAATGTTCAAGATGTGGTCGAAAGGAGCATGACTCTACAAATTGTCCATGGGATACTGGTTCTTATTTTAACTGTGGACAGAAGGGATACAAAATTACAGATTACCCTCAGAGGAATGAGAACAGATCTACTCAAACAAAGGATGGAGGTCCAAACCCAAGAGCTCAAGGAAGAGTTTATGTACTCACACAGCAGGATGTTCAGGCCTCTAACGCTGTAGTGATAGGTACCATCCCTGTATCTAGTATCTATGCATATGTTCTATTTGACTCCGGTGCTACGCATTCTTTTATATCCACTGCTTTTATTAGATAGCATGATTTGTTCAGTGAATCTATGGAAACTAAATTACATGTTAAGACACTAGTTGGTAGCATTTTGAGTACTGAAAATATATGCAAATCATGTAGTGTTAGAATAGAAGATAGAGAGTCACCTGCGAACTTGGCGATTTTAGATATGCATGATTTTGACGTCATTCTAAGGATGGATTAGCTTGCTACTTATCAGACCTCTTTAGATTGTCATAAAAAGAGAGTAAACTTCCAAATACCGGATGAATTAGCATTCAATTTAGAGGAAAGTATAGGAATTACCCTTCCTCATATTATTTCAGCCTTGCAGGCTTGACAGATGCTAAGAAAAGGATGTAGAGGTTATCTAGTTTCCATAAAGGATTTAGAATAAGATGGATTGAGGTTATAGGATATTTCTATTGTGAATGAGTTTTCAAATGTATTTATTGATGATTTACCTGGATTACCACCAGATAGAGAAATTAAATTTATCATTGATCTGGTGCTGGCACGAGTCAAATTTCCAAAGCCCCTTATCGAATGCCCCCATCGAGTTGAAGGAGTTAAAAGAACAGTTGCAAGATCTGCTTGATAAAGGTTTTATAAGATCCAGTGTATCACCTTGAGGAGCTCCAATTTTGTTCATGAAAAAGAAAGATGGAACCATGAGGCTATGTATTGATTATAGGGAGTTGAACAAGATTACCATAAGGAACAAGTACCCTTTGCCTCGAATCGATGATTTATTCGATCAGTTACAAAGTGCGCAAGTTTTCTTTAAAATTAATCTTCGTTCAAGATATCTTCAGTTAAAAATTAAAGCAGAAGATATACCAAAAACTGCATTTAGAACTCGTTATGAACACTATGAATTTTTGGTAATGCCATTTGGATTAACAAATGTTCTGGCAGCCTTCATGGATTTAATGAACAAAATATTCAAACCTTATCTTGACAAAATTTGTTGTGGTGTTCATTGATGATTACCTATCATATTCAAAGAGCAAATTGGAACACGAGGAATGTTTACCGTGTGTACTGCAAATACTAAGGAAAGAGAAATTTTATGCCAAATTTAAAGCTTGTGGATGAACCAGCAAAAGATTTTAAAGCTAAATATCTGGATGCTTATGTGCAGGTATGGGGCTAGGCCCCTTGTTTATATCAATCACTGCAAGTTTCTGGTCAAACTGGTTTCTAAAGAAAAGAAAACTAATTCAGATGAAAGCCAAATTCTTTCGACAAAATTGAGGCTGCTTGTTGCAACAACAAATCACTTCTGTGGGCATTGATGCAACGACTAAGATCTTTGCTGCAGAAGAGCTAGAGAAGGCAGCTAACAACTTCAACGAGAGCCAGATCATTATTCTTCCAGGTCACAAAGCCGTTGCCATTAAGAAGTCTAAACTAGTTGATGGGACCCAGATTGAGCAGTTCATCGATGAGGTTGTCATTCTTTCTAAAATCAGTCACAGAAATGTCGTGAAACTCTTGGGTTGTTGTTTAGAGACCCCAGCTCCATTGCTAGTTTATGAGTTTATTCCCAATGGAACCTTCTTCGATCACATCCATGGAAAGGGTCTCGCTTTTTCATTGCGATGGGAAGATCGCCTGTGCATAGCTGCAGAAACTGCAGGAGCTCTCGCATATTTACACTCCCTAGCTTCTGTACCAATCATTCATAGAGATGTAAGTCTGCAAACATACTTTTAGATGAGAATTATCAAGCAAAAGTATTGGACTTTGGTGCTTCAAGGTCACTACCATTTGATCAAACTCATATAACCACTCTAGTGCAAGGTCAGAAGACCAGAGTAGTTTGGCTGCTTATTTTCCGTCGATGTTTGGCAAGCAATGCCTTCTTCAAGTGATGGAGCCTCAGATTGTGGAAGAAGCTGGAATAGAACAGATTTTGGTGGTTGCGCAACCGGCGAGAAGGTGCTTGAATTTGAAAGGAGAAGATAGGCCAATGATGAAAGAAGTAGCCATGGAGCTTGAAGGACTGAGGAGATTCAGAATGCAGCAGCTGGTTCAGCGAAATCTGAAGGAAATGGAATGCTTGCTAGCCAGCGGTGGACCTTCAATCGAATATAGTACAGATGAAGTGATGAGATTAAATAGTTTGGAAAATCATATGTTAGCATCCATGGATCTGCCAAGGTAATGTGTTTATGGGAAAACCTCCGTTTTTTGCAGTGAGCTGCTAGGTGTGTGCTGAACCCTGGTTCCCTAGGCAAATACTCATCAAATTAGGGTTACGTAGGCTATTGTTTCCTATTTATATAATGTGCAATATATTTGTGTTCAAATGACTGAAACCATCAACCATATTCTGTTACTTTGCTCCTTATCTTGGTCAGTTTCGTTACCTTGCATCAGGGTATTGCATGTAAGTGGATGGCTTGCAACGATCAAGTTATGTCAGACCTCATGGGAAAACAAATGAACACCATAGAATTTTTGTGCCATATAGGATCAACTATTCATCGCAGCATCCTGGGTTATTTGGTTGGAACATTTGTTTGATGTAAAGGGAGGTGTTAGCCACCCATTTATTGAATATAAAAGTTATATACAATGGGGTATTTGGTTGGAACGTAACAGTCATCTTTTTCACCAACAATCTCTGTATAGAAAATTAGCATTTAGCTTGAAACAATTCACAATTCAAAAAGATGTGATAAAGCTTTGGATGTTTTTTCCATCTGTTTCTCTCTCTCTTAGGAATAACCAAGGGAGGAACAAGAGCATGTCAAGAATTTACAAGCATAAATTCTAGGAGAATAGACTCTAATTATAGGAAAGAAATGAGGCACGGTTTCTGAAAATTAGAGATAGTTGGAAAACACAAAGTTCGAGGAATAATTTGAGCAACATTTGCTTAGAAAAGCAGAGAGCATCAATAGCACAGAAAATATCTCAATAGCTCTCAACAGCAAGAGCGATTTCTCATAGATTCATCACCTTAGATGATCCATGGAAGCTAAAATATAACCTTCTAAAATTAAATTATCTGCTCTCCTCCTCGATGCATATATTTGAAGGTCCAATCCCACCCACCGAGTGTTCCATTTCCTCTAGATTTTGGGGAGCCAACTGCTGCTTGTGGAACCTCCTCAGCCCTTCTAACTCCATGGCAACTTCTTTCATGGTCGGCCTTTCTTCTCCTTTCAAATTTAAGCACCTCCTGGCAAGTTGTGCAACCACAAAGAGTTGCTCCACTCCAACTTGCTCTAAAATCTGAGGCTCTATCAGTTGAAGGAGGTGCTGCTCATCAAACATCAATGTAAAGTAGGTAGCTAAATTTCTATGATCTTCTGACCTAGTAAAAGATATTGGTACCTCTCTAGTTAATAGCTCTGCAAGAACTACCCCGAAGCTATAGACATCGCTCTTCTCTGTTAGCTTACTTGTGTGGAAGTACTCTGGATCCAAGTATCCAAATGTCCCTTGCACAAGGGTGGTTATATGTGTTTGATCAAATGGGACCGACCTTGAAGCTCCAAAGTCGGATACTTTAGCTATATAATTCTCATCTAACAGTATGTTTGTGGACTTGACATCTCTGTGAATGATTGGTATTGACGCAGCTGAGTGCAGATATGCCAACGCTCCAGCAGCTTCCGCAGCTATCCTTAGACGAACGTTCCATGGCATTAAGAAATCATGACTCTCACCATGGATATGATGGAAGAGGGTTCCGTTGGATATGAACTCATACACAAGCAATGGAACCTGGGCCTCTAAACAGCAGCCTAAGAGTTTGACAACATTCCTATGATTGATTTGAGAAAGAATGATGATCTCATTGATGAATTAGCTCGATTTGGCTCTGGTCAACAAATTTGGACTTCTTGATGGCGACGACTTCCTGGCTTGGCAAAACACCCTTGTATACTGTACCATATCCACCATGACCAAGGATCTGGCTCTCATCGAAGTTGTTGGTTGCTTTTTCTAATTCCTCCATACTGAAGATCTTCACTGTTGCAGTAGAACCTTGACTTAAGATTTCCTGATGCAGAAACAAGCCTCCATTTTGTTCAAAGAACTTGGCTTTCAGCTTGATTAGTTTTCTTTTCTTCAAGACCCAGTAAGACAATAAACTTCCGATGATTAGAATTAACAAGAGGCTTAGCCCCACACCTACATCAAACAGCAGGAGGTTCAATTTTAATAAATCTTAGTTGATTGTGGTTCTTCCTAGTAGAAGCAAGAATTGGTTTTATTGCTAAGCTAAATTAGATCTAAAGCAAATGTTACATCGCATTTCTATTGGGCCAATTAAATTATATTCCCATAAGGATTAATAACATACCTAAAACATCTTATCAGTAATAATATAACCATGCTTGTCAGTGAACAACAAATTTTCAAAAAATTTTTAGAGAAAATGTAATCACAGAGCTGAGGCATGCCATCAGAGCAGCTTTAGATGACCGCACCACATGCAGCGTATAAAGGTATGGTAGTAAAACTAAACAAGAACCACGAGTAATCTTAATAGCAACATGTGAATAAAAACAAAATATGGGATTAGTTAGATACTTTAAATTACCTATTAAAATATTAAGTAATGATTAGACTTATTTTCAAGAAGAAATGATTAGGATTATCTAGGTTAAGCATTTTTTTTGACAAAAAAAACTCATAATTTTGACAAAAATAAGATAATTTGGTTGTCAAGCTAGCACTTCCGTTTTTGGAACTCTACTCAACCACAGCCTCGTTGTAGGTTTTCTCCTTTACCATTTGAATGCAGCTCCCATGCACATCACAATCCAAAACCAAGATAAGTTAGCTTATCATACAATATTTTCTAATAGTAAAATTAATAGTTTTTAAAAATGACAAAACTTCATTAGGGAGTTACTTCTTAAAGCCTATTATCTTGAATTTTAAAAATTTTAAACCCTTAGATAGTTATTATGTATCATGAAACTTCTACATTGTCTTATATATATATAGTTGCATTTTACTGAAAATGTACGTATGCATTGTTTGAACTCTTATAAGTCCATTAGAATATGAGAAATAGATATTAACTTTCGTTCTTTTTGTGACGTTCAATTTCTATAGCTTTCCTTCTATGCTTGAAAATAAATGCTTAGAGTTCAAGACAAATGTAGTTAAGTTATTACTCATGAAATATTAACATGTAGGTTACATTTTCGGTGCATCTATGGAATACTGGTAGTATGAAACCATATAAAATTTTAGGATAAAATATAAAAATCTTCCTGAGTTTAGGTATAAATTACACTTACATCCAAAAGTTTGAAAAATCTACCATTATATCCTTAAAATTTATTTCTAATATACAAAAACCTCTCTCCCATAGAGGTAAAAGTATAGGTTTTATCCAAAGTTCTATGCATATGTCATACCATATAAAGTTCTATGTCTTTGTGAATGTATTATGTTGTCCATAACAAAATTGGTTGATTTATGTCCTTAACAAAATCCATAGCTTGTGTGGGTGAATGGTGAGGTTGTGGAGACCCTTGATAACTTTTGCTTTTGTAAGTATATATATTAGGGCTGTTACTAAGGGGCTATCAATAACATCATAGTAGGCTTGCTAAACTAGAATAAAGCACACAGACCATGATATGCCACCTTAGTAAAAGGAATCGAAAGTGTATTGTGAACACTAATATGTGACTTTTGAACAATTAAAATTGAGGTTTGATTCCCTTAGTTGTTCAAGACTCCTAATTTTTGTTCAAACCTTAAGTTCAAGAGTAATCCACCTAAGGTCTGCACCATAGTAAATCCAAGTTTGTTTTCTCTCAACCTTTTTATGCCAGTAATATTATTATTGGCAAATAAATGGAGGATTGTTGCATAATATTTCTTAATAATAATAGTTTTTTTAAAAAAAAATAAAACTTTGTTAGGTAGTTACTTCTAACAAGAAGTATATTATCTAAAATTTTATAAAATTCGATAGTTATTGGCCGTTAGAAGACTTCGACAATGTTTAAAAGAAAAATACGGAGAGTTACTTAGTTTCTAAAAAATTGACGTAAGAAATAAATAATAAATCTATTCTTCTAACTTTCTATTGCTACAATTTTTCTACTCTATAACTTTCCTTCTGCACTTTATTTTCAGGATACAGTTCTTGACCGACGGTGATTAAAAAATGCGATCTTATATTATCTTTAAGTTGGGTATTATATCCTGGGGATGCGGTTTCCAAGAATTATTTTGCACCTAAAAGAGAGGAAATTACTATCTTTAATTACCTCATGGAAATGCCTTATCCAATTTATTTTTCTAAATGACTTTTGTACTTCCTTCTGTTTCTTAATTTGAAATAGCACAATAGGGCAAAGGAATGAAGACTTTTGGGAAAGATGGTTGGTTGGGGGATCGATGGGTGTCCTTGATCCCTGGTTCTTCCAATTGGCTAAATTAGAATAGCTCGAAATAGGATCATGCTTCCATGGAGGCTGGCCCGATGAAACTGGGATAAGTTTTAGATATTAGCCCATGGAAGAGGAGCAAGAGGCAACAAATTGCCTTATATTCTATATCCTGGTCCGTTGACCAATCAAGAGAAGAGGGTCTAATACATGGAGGTGAAATAGTCCCGATTCTATTGTAATTCTTTTCAAGGCAGGAGTGCTTTCTCCCTTTAGATAGATTGTTTGGAAGAGCAGTTCACTAAGAAACATCCAGGAGAACATTTAGGAGTCCTTTCTCCCCTATTTTCTCCTACATCTCCCCTTCCTTTCTCTCTCTTTAGGAAAAGACACATGCATTACATTTGCTAAAACTAGTCTATTTATCAATAATATATAATGAAAAAGGTTTTAATGTCAGCTTTATACCACCGCCCAAAGCTTCAAGTTAGGCCTCACAATGATGAAACAGTGAAAATGCCTTCCTTACATCCCATATAGGAAGAAGAAAGAAAGAAAGAAAGAAAGAAAACTGCGATCCCCCCAGCTCCTCTCTTGCCCATGCTCCATCAATGAAAAAAAAAGAAAAATAAAATTATACATGCACATGAATAATGGGTGGGGCACTGCTCTTGAGGATCAATTCTCATCTACCCATATAGAATGAGAGGAAATTGAAGCTGGCTTTGTGTGGCTAGCACGAAATTTGATGCCAAAAATCACTTCCTTCCCGAGTCGAGTGCACGGCCCAAAAAAGAAAAAAATCATGCAAAATTGATTTAATTGCCCTTTTGTATTAATATTCTTGAAAAACTTATGCATAATTGAATATTAAATTTTTTATAGATATTGATGTAAAATAATAATAATAATAATAATAATAATAATAATAATGGCATTTCACACTTGAAATGGACTTTTTTATGTCAGCATCGTTGATTAAAAATCTCACAAAATGGATATTGTTCTGAGGATCGGTTCAGATTAATTAGGCCTAGGATGGGTTGAATCTGGCCCGACTTCGTAAATGCTCGAGTCCAGCAATCACCGAGTTTATGATGTGGTTATTAGGAGTGGACCAAGATGACAAACTAACATGTATATTAGCTAGGAGTATTTCAAACTGTTAACATCAAATTATAAAGAAAAGCATATAACTCTAGCCTCTAGGCATGGTTCCCCCTTTAGTGATAACAAAATTTAAATATATTACCCAAAGCAATCTCCAGCGAGAAGGCCGTATCTTTTTCCTTCTTCCTGCAACCACTTCCCTGCTTTCTACCGTCACCATACTGACCATGTGGGCAAGCGCAAGAAACATTTCCAGGCTCGTTGACGCATAATCCCGCACAAGGATTGAGCTCAGGATCCTCGCACTCATCAATATCTTGCAAGAGTGAAAGCATGTTGAAGTCCACAAGAAATGGGTGACAAGAATATATTAAGGTGGAGTAAAAGTAAAGGTAAATTAACACTGGCTTTTTTCTTTCTTTCTATATTATTATAATGATTTAAAGGGATGCGCAGCAAGGATGCACCACCTGGCTTTTATTAATGGGAAAGAAGCATAAGAACGTATGAGTGCAACCTAAGCTGAAGCAAAAAAAGGAAAACAGATTACATCGAGAAAAAATGGAATTCAGCCACACCAAATGGACAAAACGGCAGTGCGTGGCTGAGTTGGAGAGAGAGAGAGAGAGAGAGAGATAATGGCTCCCATCAAGCATCCGGAAAGGCCACATTAGAATATGTTTTTGAGTGAAATGGAACACAAATCTTTTTTTGAGTGAAATGTAAACTGGTATATATACATATATATATATATATACCTTTGCATCCATCTTCGACGTAAGGATTTCCACGATATCCTTGGCTGCAATTGCAGCGGTATCCAACCCCATTGGTTGAATTGTAACAATAGCTATTCTCCTTGCAAGCATAGGTTTCCATCTTCCTTACTGCTTCTTCGCATGTCTCATTCCCGATGGCCCAATCCAACACCATCAGGTAAAGAGAATTATATTGGGAAGCTTGATTTTGCGCTATAACGTCTTGCAAAATCTCATTCGAGAATATGAAGCTGCTTTGCTTGACGATGAAGAACCGACTGCATGTGGTTTTTTCTCTCACAGGGCGGACTTTGCCTGGGAGTCTACCGACGGTTTCGAGCGTCAAGTTGAAACTCTTGAGACCTTTAGGGATGGAGGCCTGACAACAACCCACACCAGAGCAAGATCCATCAACGATGTCGGAGTTGCAGAAGGCAGCACAAGTGCTTGACGAGGTATTATGAAGTGCTTGGAGAAATACCACAACTTCACAACCGACCATGTTCCCCGAGTTCTCGGTGTCGGATATCGTGTAGGGGGTTCCCTCCAGGTCGATCCAGCTGAATGCTTGAGTGTAGTTCCCATCGCAGTTCTGAGCAATGGCATGAGCGTAGATGCTCAAATAGCCTTGCAATGAGATGTCTCCAATCCGATAAAAATGCTTGCCCAGCTGCAGAATTGGAGAAGTGCCATCGCTCCTATTGCAACTTATTACGAAGCCTTCCATAGCTTTACCGGATTTGCCGAATGGATAGGGAACGCTACCACAAGTCAATGGAGGTGATGAGTTTACATCCAACATGTACGTATCGAGCGGAGCTGCTAACCATAATAGCAGCTCAAGAATCGATAACAACTCGAAAAGCATGCGTCCGGCCTCTCTAGCTGCTCGCTTCTCCAGCAAGACTGCTGAAGCCAGTTTAGCCCCACTTCATTGGCGGCAGAGCTCTTCTTGTTAGCATCGGAGATCAAATCAAGGAGCATTTGGTGGATGAGAAGAGTGCCATGTGTGGATACGAGCTCTATCATTCCAAACAACCAGTCAAACTGGACCATGACCATCATGTTGACTTCCTATATTCCTGTCGCATGCCATGTAGTTGTAAATCCTTCCTTGTTTCCAACGTCCAGGAAAATTCTCATAAGACTCCCATGCAGTTCTCAAGTCTAAAACAAATCCTCCATCCAGTTATAATCAGGTAGCGATGAAAGATTTGAGCATCCATAAACCATCCTAATAATTTTAATGATAATATTTTAATAATTTGAGAATCATTACGGTCAACCATCTATAGAATTCCCATCAGCACTATAACTCGAGTCATCCCTGAACCCTAATCTCTCTAGCACGACCCAGACCGCTCTACTCGGCATCTAAAAATTGATAAGAAAATGAATAATGAGCTAACAATCCAATAAGATATATCTAGCACCTGTAGTTGAATCAAGCATATAGTAATAAAAATATTTGGATAATTGCACATATCACTATGCATTTGTAAAAGTAGTACTTCATTAATTTAGAATAAGTGTTTCGCATTTTGCTTCCAAATGTACAACATATTAAGCAGCCAATATTTCATCATTGAGAAGATAGATTCATGTAATTATTGAGAAATATTTGCAAACACAATCCTAAAAGCTCCGATGAGCCTCGTTACAAGCCTAAAACCTATATTTAGCTTCATGATGAAGACCCGAAACAAGTTTCTGAATGCATATTGGTAGGAATTAGACTGTTAGCTAAGCTAGAATTATAGTTAGACTAAAGAACAACCAAAATCAATTTTAGCATATATCAACTACAAAGTTTTTAACTATGTACGAGCTTCCGAATGTATCTCCATCATGATAAAATAATTTAACCACTCTTTTCACATATTTCGCACACTAAGTCAAACTAACATGGCTTTTTTTAATGCATGAAAAGATTAGCAGCATGCTCGAGTAAAATAATTCTTACTTGAGTCATAACATAAAACCATTTATTTATGTAGGGTTAACTAAAACATAATATTTATTGTTTTAGAACATGGAATTTCTAGAAATTTTCCATAATATTTGATTTCCAAGATCCACTTTCATTTTTTGATTTACAAATTATTCTTAGAAATTCTTTCCTTATAATATCACTTAAATGCATATTAAAATCTCACTTAAATGCATATTAAAATATAAGGAACAGTCCAAAAATTTCTCCTTGCAAAATGGCTATATACAACCTAAAATAAATACATTGATCGATTTGCTTTCTTTCAAAAAACCGTAAAGCACAATCCTTACAGCCTAATTATTCCTTTACTATTAGATATGGGGAAGGTCCCACTAGGTTGGAAGGCCATTTTAGGCTCCACATCCAAGGGTCTTTTCAAGTTAAGACCTAGATTTGCAACTCATGTAGCTTTATCTTTGGATGGTAGAGACCTAATCTAGGCACATGACCCCTAGCCTAACAAGAACCCTTAACGCATACAAGAATCCATAGTCTAAGTATTCATCATCTAGCCTATCTTATAAAAATAATTAAAAGCTTAAATAAAAAACCAGGAATTAGTTTAGGCATAGGATTAGACTCCCAAGATGGATGCTTTTTACAGATTGTGAGCCCTAGCATCTTGATCTAAAAGAGAGATCCTACATAAAAATCAAGAGAAATGGCATGGAGAGAGAGATGAAGATACATAGATAGAAAGATAGATAGATAGATAGATAGAGAGAGAGAGAGAGAGAGAGAGAGAGAGAGAGAGAGAGAGATACCAATGGTGGCCAGCAATAAAAGGTGGTGTCTAAAGAAGGTTCTTAGAGATGCTTGTATATAGGATAATTAAGGGAAAAAGAAGAAATAATGGAAGAGAGAAAACTAGATGTGGGAGAGATGACTTTGAGAAGAAAGGAAGGGGCATACATGGGAGAGACACGATGGTAGAGGTCGAAAAGTAGCATGGAAAAGAAAGAGATAAGGGAGAGAGTGGTGTTGATTTCACAAAAAAGATGGTGGGATTGTGGGCCACCTCATTGATATATCCACCTAATTCTTTTCTCCAATTTCTTGGTGTAATGTTCCAGGCTTCATGTTGGCCACCATGTTTGGCCTAGGATTGGCTCCATCTTGAGAAACTTGATTGATTTCATTTGTAAGGATACAACATTGTCTTGGACAAATTCTTTTGTTCCAAAGGGCTCTCCCATCTAGGATTTGTCCTTCCCTTTATCATAAGACACAAGCTTTTGTAAATACGGCATCTTTGAAGTCTTCAGACCCTTATATGGTAAGTCATATTATGGCACTTTATTAACTGCTTAGAGTTAGAGATTATTTTTGGACGCTAGTATAACTGGGAAGGTGTTTAAAGAAAGAAGTGTTGACTTATATTGCTCAGTCAAAACTATGATGAATGACTGAACCTATTTAGCAATCTAAATGAAAGAAGTTGTTTTGTTGGTTAACAATTGGTCTCATCACCGTAGCAATAACCGGACTTGTTACTACTTCCAAGAGATATTCTCCAAATGAAACTTAACCTATACGGATGGATTGTTTCTTCTTTAATTTTCATGTGATCATTGCTTTTGTAACTCAAGAATAAATTAGGTAATTTAAATCTCTCTCTCTCTCTCTCTCTCTCTCTCTCTCTCTCTCTCTCATACCCACATAATCATCTGATATTTTTTTCTTAAATACAAGGGATGTTCATATTTGGTTTTTGACTCAAAACCTTTGTCTAGAACATGGTAGCTAGGGAGGGGGCAAATCAGCAAACCAAGGGAAACCTCACTTTATAGCCATAGCTTTGATTAATTGATTCCTTTAATAATTGAAAACAATCAATTATGGTAGGGTCAGCTACCTATAAATTACAAAATCTCAAAAAAAGGTAACATAGGAAAAGTTTGGGTTAAGATAATGGAGATTACTATTTCTTGTTGAGTTTAATAAGATTGGAAGGAATTGTTTTCTAAGTGGGTGCTTGCTCTTCATGCCATTATCTTTTTTGATGAAAAATAAGAGAAAACAAAATAGCATTTGATACTATATCTAATGATACTATGCCATTATCTTTTTTGATGAAAAATAAGAGAAAACAAAATAGCATTTGATACTATATCTAATGATACTATATGATAATATCTTACTCCATAAATTGTACAATGTAACCATCATTAGCAACTCTTAGTGGGCTATCATTCTGATCCTAAAATTAAGCATATTAAACTAGGGAGGTGAAGGGTCTCCCCTACACCACTAAAAATTATTGTGTACACTAAACGTGGCCACACTGGTACATGTCATCAACCATCAAGATGTACGAGCGTGAGTTCCATTCACCTGTACGCCATTTTCAATATTGGCAATATGCCATGATGATTGAAAGTATACACCAATGTAGCCGAGCGCACAATAATTTTTCCTACATCATATATTTATGAACGCATCTATGCATGCACACATTTAAGTTTTTTACAATAAATAAAGCTAAACTAAGTAACTTTAAGTGATCTAAAGAACAATGCTAGAAAATCATGATTGGATTCCAAAAAACTTTTGCTTAGAGAGGCCACTTCTGAAGCAAACACGAATCTTGGTTTTTTAAGATTATTCATCAGGTTTATGTCAATTTTTAATTTTTATCTTTTTTGGATAAAGAATTGGTGTAAATTATTAATCACCTATCAACAAACTATAGGCATGCACAAGCTTGAAATGACTTACATTGGTTTGATCTATAAATGCTGAAATTAGAACTAAAAATCCATATTGTCGGGCTGATCTCCCTCCCCTCCTCCCTTCCTCCAATAAACAAACTAATTAATTAATTAGTTAACTAGTGGGGTCACATTTTAATATCACATGTTGGAGTTAACATTTTTGAACTCTCTTTTATTGAAGCTCATTAATTGGAACCATTCGAGCGGGTTCTATGTTTGCGTTGGGCATGGATCCCGGATCTAATTGTATTATGAGGTGGATTCTACTTCAAATTGATCATTTGATTCTTCTCTGCCCCTTCTCCTCTTACTTTTGGAACTTCTTTCAAATGGACACAAAATTTATTGGAAGAGGTTGCATTCCACCAGAGAACTATGATCTTGATCCATTTGAAGCTAGCAGATATCTTCCTTTACACTGGATTGGTTTCTTCTAATCATGTCTGGAGCATTAATTTGAAGGACAGAAATTGTCACATTCCTCGAGACTGATCCAGCACACACCACATTTCTTGCATGGCTAAACAATCCAAACATCGTCCATACCCCATCCATATTATTAAAATTATAATCTAATTTTTGGCATAGCTTAGTTACAGTCATGCTCTAGCCCGTGGTAGGCCAAGCAGCATCCCAGTCCAAGACCGACTTGGCATATATACCATGTTTCTTGCATGACTAGCTAACCTAGATGCCGCCCATCTCATCAATTATATTAAATCATGATCTTTTTTACTCAACATAAAATCATTAATTATACACCAATTAATCATGTTTCAAGCAATATCAACTCAATAACATGTAATATACATACTGATAGATATAAAATATACATCAATCATGCATATTTAAATTTACATAAATATATAGATGATCATGTTGAAGAATCCTTACCTCAATCAGCTTCTAACTCAAATACAAGTAATTGATCAACTTCTCGATCCACGAATTTCAAGTCAAGATGCTTCACTCGACATCTTGTATAAATAAGCATACCTCACTCAACCCTTTTACAAGAATCTTTCAACAAAAAGTTTCAAAATTCTCATTAAAAGCTCTTTGAAACCTCTTAAGATGTCTTTCAGCACCTTCAAAACATCACCAGCTTTTTAATGCAATAAACAGTTCATCAATCGAAATTATATAGATTTCAGAAACTCAAAAACAATGTTCTAGTAGAAAAATCAGTTCTAAACACATCCAAAATCAATTTTGAACCGTCGGATCACAATCGACTCCCTTCTAAGCCGTCAGATCGTGCACACAGCTCCTGATCAGATTTGAATTGCTCCTCGTCTATCCGATCATGATCGAAAGCTTTCCTAACTATCGGATCGTGCAAAATAGCATCCCATAACGCTAATCAAGCCTAGATTAAATTTCAACCATCCGATCATGATCAGCTCCTCCCTGAGCCATCGGATCGTGATCGGTCCATAAAATAGTACCATGGACCATGTGAAATGGTAGGAAAACCAAAATCTCGATTCATGCAGGGCATTATGAGCCGCGATCCATGGTGGACCGCACTCCATCGCGTGGGCTAGGCATCGACGCAGCCCACTCCCACATGGCCCGCGCGCGCTCACACACCTGGGCTAGCCCAATGTGCAGCTGGCCTAGCGCCGCCGTGCATTGTCAATCTTGGTGGCGCCACCATCGGCTGACACCGCTTGTTGGCCTCTTCGACGGCCCAAGGGCCAGCTATCTTATTTCGATCTTTTTTTTCCTATAATTTTTTCGGTTGAATTCCGTTTGGACTGTTTTTAGACTCATTTGACTCCGTTCGTCGTCCTGAATCTCATTCTGAATTTATCATGTACCGAATCTTAAGATATTTTTTTTAATAATTATTATTATTATTTTTTTATGTATGATACATAGGATATTAGGCACTTTTTGAATCTGGGCTGGGTTCAAAGCCCCAAACGGCTGGGTTATTACGTAAACAAGAGAATTATTGACCTTCCCAAGTCTAGAAGCCAACATCCCGTCCTTGATGCTATAATGCGGCTTCTTTTTAGGTTCTGAAAGCCTCTCCTTTGTTCCGCCTCCTCCATCAAATCGTTTCCCTTATTTTTTACTTTATCTGTTGTTCTTATCTTTATTACGTCAATGAAGCGGATGGAGTAATTAATATAAAATTCTTAAAGCTTCCATTAACATGGGTTTGAATATTAGCTAAGGGCAGGACTGCCAAAACTCAGCCGGTTCCAGCTACCAGTTGCGATTCAGAAGTTACTCCGGAAAGGTTGCTTGCAAGGTTACTCGTAAAACCAGCTTCTGTTAACCAAAATAATTTATAAAGAAGACGTGCTCAACATTTGGCGACATATTATATCATGGGTCAAGAGATAAGTGTTGACCGGTAGGCCGGAGTTCAGTTTAATCGGGCCTGGTTGGTCTAGGACTCGGGTAAAATTAATAAAAAATTTACGTATTATTTGATTCTTCATTAATTACTAATTTTGATCGATCATGATTAAATATAAGATAAAAAAAGAGTCAATTAAAATTCATAAAATATGGTAGAACGAGTCTACCTAATAATTTCTCAATGGTGAAACACCTCATGCACAAGGGAAGCGGGAAGGATTTGAAGACAAGGGCAGGGTGCTACTCTAAAAACCAACAAACGTATATGGTAGCTCTAGGGCCCAACGATCACGTAGAAATGGTTAGCGTACTGGAAGTGTAACCTGGATCTGAGGTTAATTAGTTGTTGTCGTCATGCCGACAAACCATTAGTTATTCAGAAAATCCTCGAACAAAACATGGTCAAATATAATATAATTTATGTTTAATATTGGCGGCACACAAAATTACATATAAAAACATTCATCTCTTGATGCATTGCTCAACAATCTTTTTGGTTAATTAGTGAGTTTCTTTTTTGTTCTTTTCTTTTGAAAATACGCCACCTTCTTGGTTTGAATCCGAAAGCACTACTCCCCAGTGCATCGGCCGAGGAGAGGGGTGGTGTACCTTCGGCTTATTAGGATCATACTACGTCTAAACGGCGGACTGTAAAGCTGACCAACTGGGTCGAAATCCCTTAATAGGTTTGTGATAGCTTATAATATATATAGGTTGTGATGGTCCGAGCCCGTACTAGAAATCGGTTGATCTACCAAGGGTTTCCCATGCAACGAACACCCGCAACACCAGTGGTACATCCCGTGCAACAAGTGCTTCTTGGACGGTAGGTAACCAGTTTGCAGAGAGGTCTAAAAGCCTGTATGAGGGCTAGAGCTGGCCGAATACAAGGAGGTGGAAAACAAGATGAAACTGGTGGAGCAAAAGATGGCGAACGTGCAACAAAAGTGGGACTGTATTTTGAAAATACGGGACTTCAATAAATTTCCTCTCCCACATTCCATATGGTGTCCAAAATTCTTCCATGGTCAGCATATGAAAATATAAGATATAGTTAACATAATAAATGGGATATATATAGGTGGGGCTTGTCATTAAATTTCATTTTCTGTGCTCGATATGATCGACATGGAACAATTAGATCGAGCCAATTTTTTTTCGGTGTAAGTTGTATTTTTTTATATTTATAAGACTTTCTGTTTTAAATTATCGATCCATCCATCGAGGGTGGTAGTATTTTGCTAAGTAAAATTCTGAAGTGGTGGTTTATGGTCTAAGCTTGCCAACCATATTCCAATTATGTTCGACCCATCAGGAGCCTAACATATTATTTACAGCAGATCAACCCAGAAATTAAATCGAACTCAAGTTTAGGTTCCAAGTACATCCTCGGGTCCAATTGTTTATCTCTGCATAAGCAAGAAATTTTTGATGAGTCCGAGACCTGGTTACAATACAAATTAGAATGCGAATTATAAATCTATTGCAAATTTGAAGAATTATAATGCAAGCAAGATGGTTTTGAAAGCAAGTTATGTCCATCTTACCACAGCCGGATGGGTGGTACTGATGTTTAGAACTTTGGAGAGAATGCTTCTGCCTTACCTCCACAAGCACCTTTTGTTGGCTAATCTTATCTTTGAAAATGGCTATGAGAAAATATCTTGTAGGAAGCGATGTGATTGCGCTGAAATAAATAAGTAAATAGTGGATTAGTTTTTCCCATCGAAAAATAACATCTGTATTTATTGTCAAATTTGTTTCTCATTTACTATTTGTTCAAATCTAGTATTGTTTAATTAGTTGTATATTCTATTTTATAGCGAACAAATGATTTAGTAGAGCTTTTATTGTTAGATCGAGCAGCCCTTCCCGTCGTGTTCATCATATTGCTTATTTTCAATGGCTTTTTTATGTGCAGTTTGTTTACTTACTGAAGAATTTTTGAATCACTAAATGGCAGCACCGGCTGAAGGTACGAAACTTCTTAAACTTAATTGTATAATGCCCAAATTTGCTGTCGCACAAGTACTTTTAGCCAGGATAAAGATATGAATCCCATGGCATCACTAGAGCCTGGATCCAACCTTCCACCACTAACAATTCTACCTCAATTCCCATCATAATTCCAGGCAATTTCTTCTTTGGAGGAGGAACGTGGTATCCCCGTCTTGTTCTGGTCAATTCAAAAATTGCTCTAAAGAGCTTCATCTTATCCTTGAATCCTTCTTTGAACTTTGATTGCTTCGTATATTCATATTTATCCCTGATATCATATAAACTAGCAAGTAACCCACGCTATGCAGTAGGCTCTACTTAGATAATAATATAAAATAATTAAATATATTAATATCAAAAAAATTATTTTTTTTTCAAATATATAATTTATTCTCAAAAAAATTATCATGATTCTATTTTACTCTCTAGAATCATACAATCATTAAATGCAAAATAGTTGGTACCTAACGGAGGCACAACAAACAGCTACATATATTAAGTATCATCCTATTTAAAACTTCATCTTTGATTTTAAAATTTTACTTTAAATTAGCATCAAGAAAATAATAAATTTTTAAACTATCAAATAATAGAAAAAATAATTCATAAAAAATAATATATTTCGTAGAAGAGAGAAAGAGCAAGCCTTCCATTCAATTAAGATGGATTTGAATATCCTTACTCAGCTCCGAACCTCCCACCCAACTGAGTCTCTCATGAAGGAAAAAAGTAAAGAAAAGAAATCAAGAAAAAATCTATTAAAAATCCATAAAAACTAAAGGATAGATGGAAAAAATTAAAAGACAAGACCTTTTCTACGTAGATTTAAAATTTATTTTTCCTACAAACCAAAAGCTATAAAAATAATAACATATTCTTGAAATATAATAAAAAATTAATAAAAAATCCTAATAACATTCATAATTTTATCTACTAAGTACGGTCGATAACTTCATTATTTTATATTGAACCTCATATTTGTATATTAATCTAAGCAATCCTAGTTTCTTGATAATTTCTTCCAAAATTTATTTTAATGAAATTTCAACAATATCCATTTATGCAATTATAATTAAAAAATTTAAATACTTATAGAAAAATTTAAACAACTAATTAAAAATAAAATCTAAATATATTTTAAAATATTTATAGCATGGACATCCATGGTTAAGGTTATGAAGCTAGAATTACTAAAAATATCTTGTCAAAAATTTTAAAATTTGATATATTTTTTCCTAAACATGCCTAACATCATATCTCTTTAGAATAATATTTTTATCTTTACTTAAAAATTTATTTAAATTAACTTGAAAAGATAAATATAATAGGAGAAAAAAATGGTCTAAATGATTAAATACTCTACAATTAAGTGATATAATCAAATATAACTCAATCAACAAAATCATATAAAAACATAAAAAAGAAAATCACTCAATTAACTTACTCTAATAATGAATAATATAATATGATAAATTTTAGTATAATAAAAGTTAAAACTCTTATAATTTTTAGTTTATCGATAAACTATTATAAAGTAAAATATAATGAATACCTTCTTAAAGATATTTACGCAATAGATGGATCCAAAACTATAAAATCATTCAAAAAAATCTATAAGTCACTTCTTTTTTTAATAAAAAATATATCTATAATTTAAATATTATTTTTATTGTTGAAAAGCCCATTAAAATAGTAAGAAAATCTATAATTTTTAAACTACCAAATAATATTTAAAAAATTATAAAAATAATAAATTTTATTAAGAAAAAGATAAAGAATTATCTCATCCGCTCCAAGCTTTCCATCCAATTAAGATGGATCTAAACTTTCCTATTCGACTGCTTTAAGCCTCCCACCCAATTAAGAATCCAATGAATGAAAAAAGTAAAAGAAAAATCAGGGAAAGGCATTGAAAAATCAATGAAAGGAAAGAAAAGATGGAAAAATTAAAAGGCCAGACATTTTTCTGCATAAGCTGATCAATTTTCTTTTTTCAGATATTTTTGGAAAGGAAAGCACTTGTGGAAGATCAAAGGGAAAGGCCAATACCAATGATAAAATGATTAAAATACGGGAGAGAATATGTTTGGGAGAGCCCCTCATTAATTTAGTAGTCTAAAAGCAACATCTAAGGGGGCTTTTCAAAGGATAATATTGATGCTGCGCTTGCAGCAGCCATCCATTTTTATTTATAAATTATTTAATGGATATGAAAGTTTATATGGGTTGAGAAGGTTTTGTTGAAAAATATTTAAAAAATTTTGCATCTAATTTTTTTCTCATTAGGTTCATAGGAGGTTCCTTATTTGCAAGATCATAACCTTCTAATCCTAGAGGAAACCATCATTTGAGATCACCATCCTTCTCAATTCATTGTATCATTAAAAAAATTAATTGAATATCCAAAAAATAATAATTAAAAAGTAAAAAAGAAAAGATACTATCAAACTCACTTTTCTTCTTTCTCTATCCCAAAAAGTAAAAACTCACCTTTCTTCTCCAATTCTCCTACAACCAAACATTTCTATCTTTGAATTATCCTCTGAAACTTCCCACGTATATATAATATGTTCCAACAAAAGGATGCAATGAGACAGTCTATTATGTGCTCTATTTTTTTTTTTATAGAAACCTTCTTCCTCTATTTAAAGCCTCTAAAACTTTTTTTTTCTAACTCTCCATCCCCTAATTAAAGAGTGAGAGATCCCTATATTATGTCCCTTCGAATTCGATGTGCACTCATTTTTTCTTTTTTCTTTTTATTTTTTTCTTATAGGTAAGCTATGGACTTTTATATGAATGCTGATTCAATTGAACATAAAGAATGTTACTATATTGCAAGTGTGTGGATGTCACACTTTCACTAAAAAAGAGCACGTACTGATGTCCTCTCCATCCTGTGGCATGAGCATGTATATCATACTCTCCATTGAGATAGTAGAAAAATCTATAATTTTTAAATTAAATTTATGCTAATAGTTTTTTCATCATTTAATTACCTCAAAGCTATCTAATCTTGAAATCAAATTAACATCAAGATAATAATAAATTTTTTAAACCACCAAATAATAATAAAAAAAATTATAAAAAATAATAGATTTCAATAAATTTTATTGAAAGAAAGAAAAAGAGTTATCTTATTTGTTCCAAGCCTCCCACCCAATTGAAATGGGTCTGAATTTCTTTATTCGGCTACTCCGAGCCTCCCACCCTATGAAAGAAGTAAAGAATAAAAATCAAGGGAAAGGAAAAATTAACAAAAACAAAGGAAAGGTGGAAAAAATAAAAGGCCAGACCTTTTCTCACATAGGTTGATCAATTTCTTTCTTTTTTTTAAGACATCTGTGGGAAGAAAAGCACCTGAAAGAGATAAAGGTATGCATGATATACAATAGTATTTTAGAAACTTACATAGCTATAAATTCTTTCCAGTATCTTTATTCTATTTTCATCTTGATACACCGTACCTCGTATACTCGTTTCAATTGGCATCTTTCTCCAAATAGAGCATGCAATCATTAGAACATGCATTTTTTTTAGTATAAGTAAAGCCCAGCTATTCAATAATCTTCGATGCCTCATAATTATTCTTTGAAATTTGTGCATTATCCGGAAGAATATCCCCCAAAAGCTCTAATATGCATTTCACTCTATTATTTCTGAACCATTGGAGCATTTCATATGATATAATTACATTAAGAATTCTAGCTTCGCTATCTTTTCACACTAGAGATACAATGAAATATTAGCGTCCTCCAACTTATGGACCTTCTTTACATCCTTACTATTTGTCATTCTACCAACCATAGGATCAAGCATGGATGTAGATGCACCGTCATTATGGTCAACAAGTGAAAAAATATCATGAACCATTTGTTCCACTCTTCCATCATGTTGATCGCCTCCTTGCAGCCTACCCTCATCATATTGATCCCGGCTTTAAAGCCATTAATAGTGAGATGATCATTTACATCTTGATAAGATAGCCACAGCCCATCTATATACTTCTTACAAGGACATTGGATAAGTCCATAGTCTCCAAATTTTTCTATAGCAAAATCAAAAAAATTTTAAAGTCCAGCCTCATATTCTGCCGAGAGCCTACTAAACTTCATCCACCCCTTATCCATTTTAAAAATATGATACTATAATTAAATCATGTGTGAAATTTAAATTATATACCAATGCATTGTAAATAACTCATAAGCCATAATTGATATTAAATATTATTTTCATATACACCTAATTAAATGCATCTTATCACCAACTAATAGATAAAGATAGATCTTATCCCATTTAGGAATTACATTAATTCTATAGATTCATTACCGTAATCAAACGATACGTAATAGGAATCGAAAAAAAAATTGGCAATATTTCTCCTTAATTCTTCCATGTAGGAAGAATAAAAGAAAAATACTGTCCAAAATTTCTTTCGAAATCCTCAGCATACTGTTTGATTACTGTAATTACCTATAAAATTATTTATAATTCTTAAATTATCCAAATTGGATAATCAATTGATCATTATAAATAATTCTTTCATCCGTATAAAAAATATATAAATGTATGGGTGCCAGAGATTATGTACACTAATCAATTGATAGATCTATCATTATACAATGCAATAAATAAAAGCAATAAGATAGAAATAGTAACCTAGAGAATGTTGTTCAATAAATTCTACAACATGAATTATATTCATAAATAATTAAGAAGAAGTAACAAATAATTTTACTTTCTATTAGCGATGGGGGTTCTCTTAGTGGTAGGCATGGCCCATGGCTACCGACATGGCTCAAAACCCGCTGATAGGGGTGAAGGTTCTTTTAGTGGTTGGCACAGCTCACGACCCCCAGCACGATCTAGAACCCATCGGTGGAGATTTTCTTATCAATCGACACGGTCCAGGACCATCCACGATATTCAACACGGTACGGTCAAAGCTGCTGACACTATCCGACCCATAATCTATCGATACGATCCAGAACCAACCGACAGAAGTTTTCTTATCCGCTGGCAGGACCCACGACCAATGGATAATTATAATATTTATTTATAATATTTATTATAAATATTATAAATAATTAATAAATATTAATATAATTTTTTTTAAAAAAATTATACCTACAGCTACGAAGAGGGGGTCGCACAAAGCTTCAAGGATCATCGGTGGTGGTGCTAGAGGGAGACGACGGTGCTAGAGGTAGCTTGTGAGAGAAATACAGAGATAGTGAGATACAGAGAGAAAGAGAAGAGAGACAAAGAGTAAGAGGAAAGAGAGAGAGAGAGCAAGAGGAAAGAGAGAGATGAAGAAAGAGAAGGAAAGAAAGAGTAGGGAGGGGGTGGGTCAGGATGAGGAAAGAGAGGAGAGAGAAAGAGAGAGAGAGAGAGAGAGAGAGAGAGAGAGAGCAGGGAGGGGGTGGGTTGGGCTAAGGGAAGAGAGGAGAGAAAGAGAGAGAGAGAGAGAGAGAGAGAGAGAGAGAGAGAGAGAGAGAGAAGGGAGGGGTAGGGGTCGGTGGTCGGGCCGGTCAGGAAAGAAGGGGGAGGCAGGGAAGGTGGCGGAGCCGGCAGCTGGGCTAGTCGGGGAAGAAGGAGGAGGAGAGGGAGGTGGCAAGGCTGGCAACTAGGCTGGATTGGGAGGAAGGGGCAGGCAGGGGAGGTGGCGGAGCCTGCGGTCGGGCCAATTGGGGAAGAAGGAGGCAGGGTGGAGGCAGCACTGGCTGGAAAAGAAAGACAAGGTAGGGGAGGAGGTGGTGCCGGCATGGGGAAGGAAAGAGAGGGGAGGAGGTGGTGCCGAGGGCAAAGAGAAGGGAGAGAGAGAGAGAGAGAGAGAGATCTCGGAGGGAAATAAAAATAAGGGTGGGCAGATAGAAAAAATAACCTAACCTATGACAGCGGTTACTAAAACCATTGTCGTAGACCCATGGACAGTGGTTAGAAAATCGCTGCCATTGGTTAATAATCATTTTTTATTTATTCTTAAATATTATATAATTTTAAAATTTAATATCCATCTTCATCATTTATTATCTAAATAATTATTATTAGAGTGTCATCACAAAAGACTGCCTCAATTCGATAGCCCTAGCTTTATCGATTCAGTAAAATTTGATTTCGATGACCATGAATAATGACACGATGATCTGATAGATAGATAGAGATCACCGATGGATCTAAAAATCTACAACAATAATTTTAGTATCGTTTGTAGCATACCATCAAAATTTTACTTCAATCGGATATCGTTATCATGGTCAATTTAGTATGAAATAATTTCGATCGATAAATAAGAAATAAGTGATCAAAGAACCAAATGACATATGATTATAAGATAACTTTTTAGATAAATAATCTCGACTACTACTGTAATCATTTTTATAGTGGTGATCATAAAATTCAAACCATGGATCTAAGAACAATTTCAAAACTATATGTCACTCGATACTCGTTCTTAAACTTTTTTAATAATTATGCTTGTACTTTTGCAAGATCTGCTTAACGTGAACGATTCATATAGAAATAATTTAGAATTTATGATCATCACTATATAAAATGATTAAAATTATAGTAATGATCATTTAACTAAAAAATTATCTTATAATCAAACGTCATTTGGCCTTTTGATAACTTATTTATTATTTAACGGTCAAAATTCATTTCGTACTAAATTGACTATGATAACGATATCCGATTGAAGTAAAACTTTGATAGTATGCTACAAATATCACCAAGATCATTATTCTAGATTTTTGAATCCATCGATGGTCTCCATCTATCAGATCATCATGTCGTCGCTCATGATCATTGAAATCAAATTTTATTGATCGATGAAGTTAGGGCTATCGGATCGAGGCAATTTTTTGTAACGACATTCTAATGATAATTATTTAAATAATGAATGATGAAGATGGATATTAAATTTTAAAATTATATAATATTTAAAAAAATAAGAAAAAAATATAACAATGGTTATACAGAACCGCTGTCATAGGTTAGACATATGATAGCGATTATACATAACCGCTATCATAGGTTGGTCTATAGCAGTTGTTATGCATAACCGCTGCTATAGTCCGAGATCTATAGCAATGCTTATATATAACCACTGCCATTGATCTGACCTATGGCAGCGATCAAGCTTAACCACTACTATAGGTCTCGACCTATGGCAGCAGTTGATTAACCACTACCATATGTGAGCCTATTGCAGCCATTAGTCTTAACCGTTGTTATAGGCCTAACTTAGGGCAGTGGTTCTGTACAACTACTGCTATAGACAGTCTATGGCAGTGGTTATGCATAATCACTATCATAGATCGATCTGATCTATGGCAGCGGTTATGCATAACCACTGTCATAGACTCTATGATAGCAGTTTTCAAACCACTGCAATAGTAAGTATTGTCGTAGCCCCATTCTGTAATAATGCCTTAGACCTTCAATTCCAACCAACTATCATTGGATTTTCTAGAAAAAACAAGGCCTATATATTGTCCGCTATTTTTTGGTACTTTTTTTTACTTTACCATCATTTATCACCATCAGTCACCAAACTTGGGGTCTTCAATCGCACCACCATGGTCCCTATTCTAGCCATGGGCTCCATCAGTTAGGGGACCTCCCCCTTTCTTATCAAATAAGGAGATTAAAAGGTCCCCTATTCCGCCAGAGAAGAGAGGAAGAAGAAGGAAGCAAAAATAGAAAAGAAAAGAAAATAAGAAAAAAAAAAAGAAGAAAAAAAAGAGAAAGAAAAAAAGATTCTTTGTTTTCTCTCTCCTCTCTTTTTCTTCTCTATCTATTTTTTCTTTACTTTCTCTCTATTTTCTCTCTCTAGATCATTTCTTGCTCTTTTAAATGGTTTTCTTTTTCTACTATGCCTATTATCACTCCTCTTTCTTGAGATTGGTGAATCAAGAGGATCAATCTTCCATGATTTCTTAAAATAATCCTAGCCTAATCCTACATAGGGGAACCTAATCTATGAGGCACACCTAACGTTTAGTTCAATCCTATATGAGAATTTAATTTATGATTTTATTTTTAATTAGTTATAAATTAAAATTGATGTGAGAATATATTTTTGAATAATAAGTTCTAAAGGACCCACCCAAGATTGATTAAGTCTGTCAGTTCATTATTTTTGCTGAGAAAATTAATGAACCATTATTTCAAGATATTTTATAATTTATTTTAGAAGCAAATAATTAATCTTTAATTTATGTATGATTTATGAAATTATATTTTCACGAAGAGTGATTTGCATATATTAAGATATTTAGAAAAATTATGATTTATTTATTTGTTATGAAATATATATATATATATATGTCGACTATAATGATGAGATATATGTTATCTTACAATGATATTTTTATTTACGCATTGGATTTGAACTGTCATGCCCCCAACTCGAGATTACGAGCCCGAGGTTATGGCAACTACCGCATACTTATGAAGAACTCTCTCCACAAGCATGCAAGATATCTAATCATGATATCATAAAGCATAACAAAATAATAATTGATGTTCAACTTTATTTCAAATAACTAAATCAAATGCCTTATAAAATAAAATCTATAATTTTGTATCAAAGTTCAATAAATATTAAACTAAAATAAAATATTAAACTATGCTTCTAATTTGCTATCCTATATAAAATCCTCGAATAGGCTGGATCTTTGAATCTATAAAAATAAATAAAAACTCATCTGAGTTAAACAGTCCAATAAGCAACAAACACCTTGACTAGATAATTCATATGATAATATAAATTATAAATATCAAAATACAGTTTTATCATTAATCAGTGTATAAATATAATCAGATTTGTATCCAAAATAAGAATTCGGTAACTTCAGTATCTTTCAAAATATTCATATACATAATTATATCTGATTTCAAAATCAATCATATTCAAAAATTTGATTCAAAATATATTTTACTTAATTTATCAGTCTTTAACTATGACCATACTTATACTCTGTAGTGGAGCCAGAATACCATATTTATATCCTATGGTCGGATTGCAATACTATACTTATACCCTGTGGTTAGGCCAGAATACCATACTTATATCATATGGTTGGATCAGAAATAGAATCATGAGCTCAGAGTGTTAATACATAACCTCCAATTGGCAAAATTTAGAACATAGTTAGACCGAGAGTCTAAAACCATTTCATATCAAAATCCTTTTCACATAATAAATATATTTTATAATCAAATAAAAATATGCATATATAATTTTAGATTAGTAAATAATGATAGTAATAGTTCAAAAAATGTTACTTCAAAATTTATATCAATTTTCATTCAAAACGTATTTTCATAAGATTCATAAATCATATATAAATCAATTAATAATTTATTTGATATTCAAAATAATATTATATAAATAAAAAATTTAGAAAAAGTATATCATTATTTACATTATATGTACTATATTGAATCCTAATTTTTGAAGTTTCTCTTTCAAAACCCAATATCCAAAATCATACTTTCATCAAACTTTAATCATGATTATTTTCAAGATAAAAACTTTAAATCCTCATAGGATGGGCTATTCAATGGTCAAAGTGGTAGATATGTGTGCCCTAGAAGTCAGAATTGGCTGATACTTGTAATACACTTATAGGGATAAAATTATAATTTTGACTATAAATAATAAAAAAAATTATTTTCTATCATAAATATGTATTTAGTGTCTGTGATACATCCCTTAAGTTAATGATAATGATAATTCTTATTTTTAAGAGTTAAAAATTTAAGACAAGAATTTTCATTATTAACTCATAAAATGCTCCTGATCGTAGGATCATCATGAGGATGGTGATTAATCCGAAAGGTTGGTGTACAATCACTTCAGTAGATGAGTCTTGAGTCTACGGTATGGAGACACCGGAGTGAGAGTACAGATACTCATTAAAGAATGAGGGCACTGAGCATGACCACCTTGAGCAGTCATAAGGATGTCTACCTTTTCATCGATGACTGACTCGAAGCTGTAGTGGTGTGTTTGGTTCTTTGACCTGAGGTGCATTGGCAGTTCACCTTGAGGGTGTTATAGTTTGACTACACTATGACTCGATCTTCTAACTATTCAAAATCTTGAGATGTATATTGGCTATAGCATATTCATTGTAGGAATTGGATTGTACCAAGAGAAAATCTATCTACCTCGATAGATGAGGAGTAGCCTTATGATGATCATTAGAATCAAGTCCATAAGCCCATGGCTATGGTAGAGTGAAATAATAGAAAGAGTTTCTATTAAGATTTTTACATCGAACTTAAATCGAATGATTAAATCATATGATAGAAATTAGGATTTGACGAGTTCACCTTAATCCTAATCTGATCGGAGCTCAAGATAGAAGAACTTAATCACACAAGTAACTACACCGAGAGGTTCATTTTTAGTTTTGATGGATTGCCACCATATACTGCTAGGTTTCACTGATGGATTTTGAGAGTAATTAGAATGATTTAGATGATCGATCATTCTAGTTGTCTGAATCGAAAGAGTTCTGATCCATCGAAAGGAGTTTCGATGATGTCGATGATAGAGATCGCGACATATCCCATTACCATACAGAACTAAACCTAACTAAATCATACAAATAAGGGTTTGAATCTAGATATCATCAATTAGACTAACCCAGTTCAATTGATTTGAATTAGATTCAATTAGGTTCAAAGAAATCATGCTAGTACACGATTGAGCCTAATGTTCTTCTTCTATTATCATTAAAAGTTATCTCAATTGAGCCAAATATATTTGTGCTCACTCAAGTACCTTTAATTGATCTGACTGGAGCTTGTCCAGATTAGAAAAGAATTATCTTAATTTATGAGATAAGTTTGAGACAACACCTGCCATTTTCAGTCATTTGCTAATTCTTGTCTTTGACTTTGGTCAAACATTAACCTTTGACACTTAGATATCTGCCCATATATCATACATCTATTGGAGAGTAGATAAGGGGTTGTCCCCTTACTAGAAATTGGAAAGGAGGGGGCGCATGCCTAGAGAGGCATGCGCCCATGGATAGGGATGCTTGGAGTCCCATACGGATGGGACTCCAGGTTGCTTCTTGGATTCTACTTAGATGACCCCTTGCTATAGACTTTGACTAGTCTTAGACGCCATCTAAGGATGAATTGGTGGGGCTCTCATCTGATTGGATCATCCCACCAATCAAATTTAGATCTGATTGCATGAAGCAACATGATTGACCGAAATGATGTGTCACTAGATGGCGTAGTAGGGTTTATATAAACCCTATCTGCACCCAACTTTTAGAAAGTTCTCTCTTAGCCCACACCTCAAGGCTCTCCCTCTTCCTCCTCCATGCTATCTTCTGATTCTCTCTCTCTTCTCCATGCCCAAGGCAAGTTGGGCCCCAGTTTGGTGCGATCCAGATAAGAAAATGCTGACGAGAAAGGAAGAAGGCAGCACTGCTGCAGAGACGACAACAGATCTTCGAAAGAAGTTTCGAAGATTCCTCCAAATCAGATCCAGATCTAATTTTTGAAGAGATGATAAAGAAGAAGAAGATCTCTAAATTCAATCCAAGTGGATACCAGTAGAGGCCAGGCACTTCCATGGCTAGATTCAGAATCTCAGGCAATCAGCAAGATCATCAAAGGATAATCTAATTATCCAACATCAAGGTATAAATTAAATTAAATTAAATTTATTTTTATTTTTATTTTTATTTATTAAATCAATAAAATTAGATCTGAAATATCTCAGATCTGATGTGGATACATGAAAAATTTTCTTTGAAATATCTCTCTTAATTCGATCAAATCTAAACGAACATGATCCAAAAAATCAGAATTTTTTCTTCACAAAGATCAAGATCCCTTTGTCATGATCTATCAAGACTATTAGAAGGTCTTTCTAAGAATCTTAAAAAATTCTAGAAGAGGGAGACAATCAGACTTTTTTTGAGAGAGAAAATAGAGAGAAAAATTAGAGAGAGAAAGTGGGGATTTCAAACTTAAAGAAAGAAAAAAGTGAAGAGAGAGGATTTCTCTCTTCTTTTTCTTTTTTTTTCTTTTCTTTTTTTTTCTTTTTTTCTTTTTCATGCATTTCTTTTCTTTCTTTTTTTTCTTTCCATGGAAGAGAGGACCCGCATCCTCTTCTTCCTCCTCTTTTCTTAATGGAATGGGGGAGGTTTTCCTTCCCTTATTTTTGAAGCTAGGAGGTCCTCTTCCCAACCAATGGTGCTCGTGGTCGGAGGGCAGACCATGGTGAGGACTAGCCACACAGGTCCGACGATCAACGATGGCAACTAGTGGCAAAAAATTTCAAGAACAGCCATAAAAAAATAGGAGAAACAATAGAATAGATTTTCAAGAAAGATTTCGGTGATAGTCGACCAAAGTCCCATCATCCATGGGCTGTGGAGGATGAGGAGAAGGATTAGAGAGGATTCTTATCTTTTCTGGTGAATTATAGCCTTGATTTCGATGGCACGAAGGAGGTCATCCGAGACCAATGGATGGAGGAAGATAGTGTGTGAGAGAGAGGGAGATTCTGATGACAGGAGGAGATCGAAGTTGATAGGATTTCATAAGGGACACCATCTCTTTAAATAGAAGAGAAGGGGGGAGGAGTTTGACTCCTCCCGATGATGGATTCTGACTCCTATGCAGAGTTGGATGGTCGTAGGAGTCTTCTCTTTTTTTTTTTTAATTTTTTGCTACTTTAAAATTTGTGTAATAGTTTTTTATTTTTTTGGATGGGTTGCGGTATTACATGAATTCTTAACTTAATTATGTTCAGTGAACCTTGCCAATGAGGATTGTGTATTGGTACTCAGTAGATATCCTACCAATGAAGGTTATGCATTAGTATTCATTAGACTCTGCCAATGGAGGTTGTGTTTTGGTATTCAGTGAATTCTTCCAATGAGGGTTATACGTTGGCACTCTAATTATTGTTGAACTCTAACCTTGCCATAGGATATAAGTATGATCATAGTTAAAAGACTATTGAGTTATTTGTTATTTCATTCAAATTGAATTTATGATTATATTTGCATATAAATATTTGAAAGTATTTAATTTCTATAAGTTAGTATGAAATGTCTAGTTGAGATATATCTTATGATACTCATTATATCTTATGATAATATCTAAAATATCTAATTAAGATATTCATTACTTACTGGGCTATCGAGCTCATTATCTCTTTTTTATTTTTAAATTTAGATATTCAACTGCGGATGTGGGTATCACTTGGGAATGAGACTAGAAGCAAGATTTAGCATGATCAATATTGTTGAACTTAGGTCTAATATATATTATTATTTTAATTTTTTAGTAGAAATTTATTTGATGTATGACTTTTAAATTTAGTTATCTATTAGATTGGTTAATTAATTAAATTTTAATTTTTAGTTATTTAAATTAATTTTACTATGATGCATTGATATCGTGTTTGAAATATCTTGCATACTTGTAGAAAGAGATTTTCATGAGTATGTGGTAGTTGCCATGCTCTTTGCTTGTATTCTCAAGTTGGGGTATGAAATTTATATAGTATCAGAGTATAAGTGGATATATTATGACATATGGAATCAAACATAGGATCATTATAGGTGGGTAGATACTAGAGACATTGGGATATAGATCTATGACAATTATAATATAAGTTATCTTTATGATTTTTTATTAAACCTTATAAATATGTATAAAAAGATTTAAAAGAAATTATGATTCATAGGGTTTGATATTTGATGCAGCAATCTATGGATCATGATATGATTAGTTGAGTTTTAATCTAAAGTAATAGCAAGAGGATTGATCATAAAAAATTATTATACATTGTAATTATTAATTTGATTATCAATTGTTTAAATGAATTGCAAGCTCAAATTTGATATGAAAGTAATATTATGATATTACTCCTAGTTTTGAAGTTAATTTTTATTGGTAGGATAAATTTTCAAATTGTTTATGGTTTAGACTAAGAAAAGAAAGATCTTATGATATCTAATTACAATATTTTTCGAAGTTGGATCTGGTACGTGAACCATGTATAAAACTAACATGAATGAGGGATAAAAAAAATAGTTGGAGATGTTGCAAATAAGTATATTTCTTATTGAAGAAGTTGATTTTGATATTGTGGAATATTCATTTGATGGAATCATTGGTTACCATCTTTGGATCTAGATAAAGATCTTATTTATGTCTATCAGAGATTATGAGACATATGTGAAACTTTAATTTAAAATTTTGGATTTATAAATTGATCTAGAGTTCTTATGTCATCATTACTAGGGTCACAGATAAAACCTAGTATTTCATAGAAAATTTGATTTTGAGAGGCTTGATGATTATTATGGAAGGTTTTTGATAGATGTTTAAGATCTCGATGAAAGAAACTCTGGAAGAGATGATTGAGTTGATTTTACTTATATGTGATGATTTAAGACCTTTTAATTTATGGATCCTTGAGAAATTCTTATATTGCTTTTATTCATAAGAGCTTGATTTGGAGTCATCTAATTGAATTGACAAGAGAATCAAGATTTAATTCATGTTTGAATTATAATAACTGGCTTATATGATGGTTTTAAATATGTCAATTGACTTAAAGGTTGATTTAGATGGATTTGCTCGATATGTATATTGGGGACGAGAATTAAAAATTTATTTTTAACTTAGAATTTAAATTATAGATATTTTCAATATAATAGTATATTTTGATCGAAAGCCATTTAGTACATCCAAAGAAAATTTTGATAATTTAAATCAGAGTGCATGGTGGAAGTCTAGTGATCTAGATTATTTTGATCCTGCCAGTAATATTAGCTCTTTGAATGAGAAAATCGATTATAGATTATCCAATTTGATTCTTCTTATAGGGTTCTCATTGATAATAGGAGGGACAATGATTTGATTCTTGATTATTTTCGATATTGTCATGTGAACTTCATTAGTAGGTCCCCAGCCGTTGAATTTTTTTTTTATTTTTTATTTTCCTAAATTTTTTTATATAGTATCCTAAGTCTTGGGTTACTAGTCTATCGATTTTGATCTTGGGATCATAATATCTGTAGGTGGATTTCTTTTCTTCTAGAATTGAAGCTTATGCTTCTCCATCTATTAGAAAGAATATGAAATAGTTTATCGACCTTATATTTATATTCAAATGTTCATCTACTGAGTGAAGATTAGAGTTTGTTTATAATCTTGTGAAAATTGATTAAATCAAGAGCTAAAAAAACTTTATATTCTTATCTAGAATTTGGATACTGATTTTGATTATAAGAAAGAATGGTTCTAATTTAGATCAAGCTCTTATGGTATTGATCTTTCTTTTATAAAATGATTTAATGATGAAATTATATTAATAATTAAAATATCAAAAAAAATAGTTTGAGGATGAGATTAGAACCATGAATCCCAATTTTTGAAAGCACAAGTAAGAATTTTCAAGGATGAATTTTTTTTTTAGGGGGAGAAGAATGTAATACCTAGAACCTAGCCAAAATAAATTTTAAAAAAAATTGGGCTGAAAGCTAGCACGTGCATTGCATGTGTTGAAAAATTATGATGGGAGGAAGAAAACTCCCAAAGGAAATTCTCTTCTATTATCTGGCTAAAAGAAGTCCCAATTTGATTGGGATTCAAGTTCCAACCTTTCCACTAGCATCTATTTAAGGCCTTAAACTCTTCTCCAAGATCAATCACCCGAGCTTGGCCTTTCTTCTTCCCTATCTTCTCTAGAACCATGGACTTGATTCACAATGTTCATTGGAAAAATTTTGCCGATGGTAAGGTAAAAATTCTCTAAAATCTTAGCTACCATTCCTAGCCCTTAGACCTTTGATTCTAGTTGGCTATCACTAGAATTTTCTTGGAAAAGCAAGGCCTCTAAATTTTTCTCTATTTTTTTATGATTTCTTTTTTATTTTTCTTCACTGCCATTCATCACCATTGGTCACCGAACCAGGGATCTTTAGTTGTGCTACCATGGTCCCTATTTCGGCCATGGGCTTCACTGGCTGGGGGACCTCCCTTTGCCTTAGAAAATAAAGGGATCAAAAGGTCCCCTATTATGCCAAAGAAGAGAGAAAGGTAAAAAGAAAAGAAAAGAAAAAATGAGGAAAAAGAAAATGAAAAAATGAAAAAAAAGAAAAGAAATATTCTTTCTTCTCTCTCTCTATCATCTCTAGTCTATTTTCTCTCTACTTTCTCTCTCTATTTTCTTTCTCTATGAGTTTCTCTCTCTAGATTATTTCTCTCTTCAATATTTTTCTCTCTCTAACTTGCCTATTGTCTCTCTTCTTTGTTGGGATTGGTGAATTGAGAGAATCATCTTCCTTGATTTCTTAGAACAATCCTAACCAATCTTATGCTGGGGAACCTAATTTGCAAGGCACACCTAATGTTCGATTCAATCTTATGTGAGATTTTAATATAAAATTTTATTTTTAATTAGTTATAAATTAAAATTAATGTAAGAATATATTTTTGAATAATAGGTTCTAAAGAATTCACTCAGGATTGATTAGACTATTTATTATTTTTGCATAGGTAAGTTATGAACCATCTTTTCGAGATCTTTCGTAATTTATTTTGGAAGCAAATATTTAATCTTTGATTTATGTATGATTTATAAAATTATATCTGAACAAAGAGTGATTTGCATATATTAAGATATTAAAAATTATGATTTCTTTATTTATTATGTAATCTATATATGTTGACTAAAATTATTACTTATATATTATCTTACAAAGGTATTTCTATTTATGCATTGGATTTGAACTCTTCGCCTAACTATGTTTAGTGGACTCTACCAATGAAAGTTGTGCATTGGTACTCAGTGGACATGGCTAATAAAGATTATTCTTGAGAGCCTCAAGACACGCCACTAGCTCTCTCTCTCACACTTTCTTTAATTTTCAACTAACTTAAGCGTTGGAAGGTCTCTGCTAGAAAATCTTCTGATCAAGAACTTTTTGCAGGTCCAGCTCGAGTATCTTATCTTTAGTCGAGGATTCTAGCACCTTGTCTCTAGCTGAGGATCCTTCTATCTCATCTCCAAGGACTCCTTTATCTTGTTATATATATGTGTGTATGTGTGTATGAGCTAGACTAGAATCAGGTCGATTGGATTTGGACTCAGATCCAGTTAGATCAAAATTCTATAATATGGATCCTATATCAATGATCCAAGCCATTGAATATGATCGACTATCTTAAAATTACTTGCACAAAAAAAATCATATGATTTGAACACTCCTAGTGTGAGGATTTATGGTGCTCTCAAGCCTTGGAAGGCCATGGGAGGAGTCAGAGGGTTGGCTTCAGAGATTTCAGGAGCTTGGTTGGTGCTTCGAAGATCTGAAATACAAAGTGAAGCAAGAAACCAAAGTCGAAAAATCAAGACTGTAGAAAGAAGATTTTCTGTAGGTTAGCCAGCTCAGTCCAAAACTGGGTCGGCTAAGTCTCAGTGCATAGACAAAATAGAGAGCTACGCATTCGAAACTACTGGCATGGCACAGGACTGGGCCGGCTCAGTTTTAGACAAACGGCTCAAATCTATTTCAATTTGAGCCGTTCGTCCATGAGGTTGTCATTCTTTCTGAAATCAGTCGTAGGAATGTTGTGAAGCTCTTGGGTTGTTGCTTGGTGTTATGACCCAACCTACATAAACCAGACCCAATTAAAACCCAGCCCAAAAGCACAACTTTTAAAGCATGAAAGAAAGAAAAATGAAAGGAGAAAAGACTGGGGCGTGAATTAGAGTTTTTCTCCCGTCAAATCTCTTCCTCCAATCCAAATAAGGAATTTAATCGAAGTCAAGAACCTTGGATCCCATCCATAAATCAGGATCTCCCTCTCCTCCATGCTTCCCATCGCCGAAATCTCCCTCCTTCGCCGAAACCTTAGAATAAGAGCTCGGACGGAGGAGCGGCGGTTGCGCCGCCGTGGCCGGAAGCCATGCCTGGTTCGGGCATGGTGACGGGAGAAAAGCAAAGACAAGGGACTCACGTCCCCTGTTTCCGCCTAACGGGAAGAGCAAAAAAAAAAAGAAAAAAAAGAAAAACTCTCTTCGATCTTCTTTTCCCTATTCTCTACCTACCTTCTCTCTCGTATTTTCTTTTCAATAGGATTAATCTTGAATTTATAAAAAAAAAAAAAAAAATTCCCGATGATTTAGGTTGGCCAATTGAAAACTACCACCTAATCAATCCTTATCTGAATTTTAAGAATTTTATTTAAAATAATTATGATGAAAATTTAATTTAAAGATGATAATTTTATACAGGCCCGAACAAGGATTTTTAATATCAACTAGATCCATAATTGAATTTACTTTTGAGGTAAGTAGTATTTTATCTTTACTAATTTATTTGATAATTTATAAATTAATAATTAATAAATTTTAAAATATATGTGAATGCATGAAATGAGTATGATGAAAAACATCAAAAATATTATATTTTTCTTTAGAATATTTATGATGATGTATGCTTAAGATGAATGATATGATTTATTGAATTGATATCATTTACCTTATATTATTGACAAAAATAAGATGAGAAATTGAAAGATAATGATGATATGAATTAACAACAGGACTATATAAAGGACTCCATCAATGGGGGTTAATACGTTGGTAAAGATTTAGTCCTAAAGATTTATGTCGTTAGTAGACTAGCGACAAACCGCCAGCAGACCGGTGGTTTCAAAGAATTTTGCTGCCAGATGATTCACAGCTCATCGTAAAAAGGTATGCGGTGTTATGATCCTGCCACAGGAAAAATGTGGTTATAGTTCATGGTTGAAAATAAGAAGAATCTAAGAATTTGATGAAAATTGAATTTATGAACCCAAGACATGAATTGAAATTTTATGTATGAATGTTGACAAAATTGATACAACCATATTTGAAATCTTGAATCGATATATGTTTATTTTGATGACTGTTATATGTATATTTATTGCCTGATTTATCTGGTTAAAGATATTCATTACTTACTAGGCTATTAGCTCATGACAAGTTTCTATTTCTTTTTTTAGATCCTAAAAATTAGTTTGATACGGGTTTCTTATGGGAGTGCAACTAGAGATGGCGTTTAGTCTACTTATTGGATTTAGGACTGAATATGAGTTGATCCAAGATTTTGTTTTATGTTGACTTCTTAAACAACTGTTTAGTTTTCATTGACATTGAATTTTTTATTTGATTATTTGAATTAAGATTTGAACTATAATTATTTAAATTTTATTCCGTTGTCTGTTTATGATATCATGATGAGATGTCTTGCATACTTATAGAAGAGTTTTCTATAAGTATGCAGTAGTTGCCATGACCCTGGCTCACAATCTTGGACCAGGAGCGTAACAGTTAAAGTGGTATCAAAGCAATAAGTGGATAGATAATGACATCTAGAATTTAATGTAGAATGAATGAGTGATGGATAGACATTAGGGATACTCGAACATTAATTTATAATGACTTTGAAATAATCTATTCTAAATAAAGTTTTGACCTTATTAAGGATGTGCTATAATGACTTTGAAATAATCTATTCTAAATAAAGTTTTGACCTTATTAAGGATGTGCTACCATCTTAATTGATATAGAACAACATGCCTCCGTGTCGGATGAAGACTACTTAAAGAGCTATTGGAGGGGCATGAGACCTACAAGATCACAGCACCCTCTAATAGACCGGTGACACCCCTCAGCAGGAGGGAATCATTGATCCTGCTAGAAATACTCCAATAGTGTAGCAAGAGCCGAATGTGACCCAGTTGTTTCAGATCCTAATCGGAGTGATGCAGACAGCAGTAGTTGCTTCAACAGCAAAATACACAACAACAAGCATAGCCACATCAGCGTCCACCACAACCGCATGGATAAGGAGAGCATCTAATGTAGCGGAACACCATTGTGGAGTTTAAAAAGTTAGCTTCTCCAGCTTTTAAAGGGACCATCGAACCTTTAGAGGCTGACAACTGGATTATGGAGATGAAAAAGGCATTTACCATTCAAGAGTGCCGTGATGATGAGAAGATCTGCTTTGCAGCCCATCTGTTATAAGATGAGGCATACAACTGGTGGCAGATACTTGAAAAAAAATATGAACAAGTTAGGATACCACTCACCTGGGAAAGATTTTGAGGCGAATTCTTCGATAAATACTTTTCCCAAAGTGTCAGGACACAGAAGAAACAAGAATTTATTCACCTGAAATAAGGAAACGGGTTTGTCACAGAGTATGAAGCTAAGTTCATGGAGTTAGCCAAGTTCGTTCTAAGACTGGTTGAAATCGAATAGGACCGAATACATAAATTTAAAATGGGACTCAAGATCGAAATCAAAAAATAGGTCATACCTTATGAATTAACTACCTATGCAGCAATTATGAATAAAACCTTAATAATCGAAAGAGAGATAAATATAGCTCATACCGAGAGGGAACGGAATAAGAAGAAATGAAATAGGTTTGGTGAACCTCAAGGATGGAATTAGAACAATAAGAGTCCAGCAAAGAAGCCAGCAAATGATAAGGGTCATGAGAATGAGGCCAGCAAATGTTCAAGATGTGGTCGAAAGGAGCATGACTTTACAAATTGTCCATGGGATACTGGTTCTTATTTTAACTGTGGACAGAAGGGATACAAAATTACAGATTACCCTCAGAGGAATGAGAACAGATCTACTCAAACAAAGGATGGAGGTCCAAACCCAAGAGCTCAAGGAAGAGTTTATGTACTCACACAGCAGGATGTTCAGGCCTCTAACGCTGTAGTGATAGGTACCATCCCTGTATCTAGTATCTATGCATATGTTCTGTTTGACTCCGGTGCTACACATTCTTTTATATCCACTGCTTTTATTAGATAGCATGATTTGTTCAGTGAATCTATGGAAACTAAATTACATGTTAAGACACTAGTTGGTAGCATTTTGAGTACTGAAAATATATGCAAATCATGTAGTGTTAGAATAGAAGATAGAGAGTCACCTGCGAACTTGGCGATTTTAGATATGCATGATTTTGACGTCATTCTGGGGATGGATTAGCTTGCTACTTATCAGACCTCTTTAGATTGTCATAAAAAGAGAGTAAACTTCCAAATACCGGATGAATTAGCATTCAATTTAGAGGAAAGTATAGGAATTACCCTTCCTCATATTATTTCAGCCTTGCAGGCTTGACAGATGCTAAGAAAAGGATGTAGAGGTTATCTAGTTTCCATAAAGGATTTAGAATAAGATGGATTGAGGTTATAGGATATTTCTATTGTGAATGAGTTTTCAAATGTATTTATTGATGATTTACCTGGATTACCACCAGATAGAGAAATTAAATTTATCATTGATCTGGTGCTGGCACGAGTCAAATTTCCAAAGCCCCTTATCGAATGCCCCCATCGAGTTGAAGGAGTTAAAAGAACAGTTGCAAGATCTGCTTGATAAAGGTTTTATAAGATCCAGTGTATCACCTTGGGGAGCTCCAATTTTGTTCATGAAAAAGAAAGATGGAACCATGAGGCTATGTATTGATTATAGGGAGTTGAACAAGATTACCATAAGGAACAAGTACCCTTTGCCTCGAATCGATGATTTATTCGATCAGTTACAAAGTGCGCAAGTTTTCTTTAAAATTAATCTTCGTTCAAGATATCTTCAGTTAAAAATTAAAGCAGAAGATATACCAAAAACTGCATTTAGAACTCGTTATGAACACTATGAATTTTTGGTAATGCCATTTGGATTAACAAATGTTCTGGCAGCCTTCATGGATTTAATGAACAAAATATTCAAACCTTATCTTGACAAAATTTGTTGTGGTGTTCATTGATGATTACCTATCATATTCAAAGAGCAAATTGGAACACGAGGAATGTTTACCGTGTGTACTGCAAGTACTAAGGAAAGAGAAATTTTATGCCAAATTTAAAGCTTGTGGATGAACCAGCAAAAGATTTTAAAGCTAAATATCTGGATGCTTATGTGCAGGTATGGGGCTAGGCCCCTTGTTTATATCAATCACTGCAAGTTTCTGGTCAAACTGGTTTCTAAAGAAAAGAAAACTAATTCAGATGAAAGCCAAATTCTTTCGACAAAATTGAGGCTGCTTGTTGCAACAACAAATCACTTCTGTGGGCATTGATGCAACGACTAAGATCTTTGCTGCAGAAGAGCTAGAGAAGGCAGCTAACAACTTCAACGAGAGCCAGATCGGGGTGGATATTATTCTATAAAGGTATTCCAGGTCACAAAGCCGTTGCCATTAAGAAGTCTAAACTAGTTGATGGGACCCAGATTGAGCAGTTCATCGATGAGGTTGTCATTCTTTCTAAAATCAGTCACAGAAATGTCGTGAAACTCTTGGGTTGTTGTTTAGAGACCCCAGCTCCATTGCTAGTTTATGAGTTTATTCCCAATGGAACCTTCTTCGATCACATCCATGGAAAGGGTCTCGCTTTTTCATTGCGATGGGAAGATCGCCTGTGCATAGCTGCAGAAACTGCAGGAGCTCTCGCATATTTACACTCCGTAGCTTCTGTACCAATCATTCATAGAGATGTAAGTCTGCAAACATACTTTTAGATGAGAATTATCAAGCAAAAGTATTGGACTTTGGTGCTTCAAGTCACTACCATTTGATCAAACTCATATCACTACCATTTGATCAAACTCAGAAAAGAGTGATGTCTATATAACCACTCTGGAGAGATAGTGCAAGGTCAGAAGACCAGAGTAGTTTGGCTGCTTATTTTCCGTCGATGTTTGGCAAGCAATGCCTTCTTCAAGTGATGGAGCCTCAGATTGTGGAAGAAGCTGGAATAGAACAGATTTTGGTGGTTGCGCAACCGGCGAGAAGGTGCTTGAATTTGAAAGGAGAAGATAGGCCAATGATGAAAGAAGTAGCCATGGAGCTTGAAGGACTGAGGAGATTCAGAATGCAGCAGCTGGTTCAGCGAAATCTGAAGGAAATGGAATGCTTGCTAGCCAGCGGTGGACCTTCAATCGAATATAGTACAGATGAAGTGATGAGATTAAATAGTTTGGAAAATCATATGTTAGCATCCATGGATCTGCCAAGGTAATGTGTTTATGGGAAAACCTTCGTTTTTTGCAGTGAGCTGCTAGGTGCGATACTCATTGCTGAACCCTGGTTCCCTAGGCAAATACTCATCAAATTAGGGTTATGTAGGCTATTGTTTCCTATTTATTTAATGTGCAATATATTTGTGTTCAAATGACTGAAACCATCAACCATATTCTGTTACTTTGCTCCTTATCTAGGTCAGTTTCGTTACCTTGCATCAGGGTATTGCATGTAAGTGGATGGCTTGCAACGATCAAGTTATGTCAGACCTCATGGGAAAACAAATGAACACCATAGAATTTTTGTGCCATATAGGATCAACTATTCATCGCAGCATCCTGGGTTATTTGGTTGGAACATTTGTTTGATGTAAAGGGAGGTGTTAGCCACCCATTTATTGAATATAAAAGTTATATACAATGGGGTATTTGGTTGGAACGTAACAGTCATCTTTTTCACCAACAATCTCTGTATAGAAAATTAGCATTTAGCTTGAAACAATTCACAATTCAAAAAGATGTGATAAAGCTTTGGATGTTTTTTCCATCTGTTTCTCTCTCTTAGGAATAACCAAGGGAGGAACAAGAGCATGTCAAGAATTTACAAGCATAAATTCTAGGAGAATAGACTCTAATTATAGGAAAGAAATGAGGCACGGTTTCTGAAAATTTTCCTGCCGCCCATATTTTGATTCCACTCCATTCCCTCTGAAAGAAAGAAAATGCAAATTCTGGGATCGATAGGAACTGGAGAAAAAAAAAAAAAAGAATGTGTTAAGCTTGAAATTATAGAGAATCAATCATTCCCTGTGCACGATCCCATCCTTGCCAAAGTTCATCATCAATACATGTGCCCAATCCAATGTAAGGTCACTTGCACCGAGATAGGAAGCTTCCAACATAAAGTAGAGTAATTGGAGTCATTGATCCGTCTCCATGAATTTGTTCTCAACGCATGAACCTTAAATTGAAGACAAGTTGACAAGAGTCTATACTCTCCGGGTGACGGGTGGATATAGAAGGCACAAAAGATGCAAGACCATATCCCATGATGCAGTGATCCACTTCTTTGTGAGCTGATTGAAGATATGGAACCTATCACCTTCCACCTCCTTAAAACATAGCAAATCATTACAAGAGGCAACCAATTCTATCTTCTGAGCAAATTCGCTTGCGTCATCGCCATTGATGGAATAAAGGTTGATATCTTTGGCTACATATTGCCTGAATGATGAACGATGGAGACGGAGTATTTCAGAGAGATGTCTAGAGAGAAGCGATCCTTTCTATTGACCTCTTTCTTTCTCCTTGTCTCCTTCCATGGATCTAAAAATATGAGGTAGCAGGACTGTTTTATTGAAACAAAGAGGGAATTACAGAAATGTACAAAGAGGTTATAGAATGCATAGGATGAAAGACGTGATACAATCGACTGCTGCTGGGTTGCACCAATGACGCAAGTCTACTCCAAAGGTTCTGGTAATCGGTTTCATTCTTCGTTGAGCAAAGGTGGCCTCATCTGCGAAAAGAGTGCAGAATCTTCCGTAACGGTGAGTAAATAGAGCCTTTTTTTTTTATTCAGAAATAAACGGGCATTTCTCTCCCGCCGGATATCCCAGCACAGCCGCAATCAACTGATTCTCTACCAAGACCTCGGCCATGACGATGGTTCACAATATATATATTTATACAAAATTTGTAGTTAAACTTTTTACGTACATAACCTTATAAATATGACTTATTATATATTTATTCTTCCAAAATGACTATTTACATATACAGCTCTCGGATCCTATTAAATTTTTACTAATAGTATTAAGAATTATCATTTTATATCTAAAAGGCATTATCAACCTTTTGCATCAATACTCTTAAACTTTAACACTTAATTTATATAGTAAAGAGCAAATTTTTATAATGTTTTACGGGTACAAATGAAAAATGATAATAAATTTGTTTTGCACTTAAAGCAACTAGGTATCCTAATGTCCCTTGCACTAGAGTGGTTATATGAGTTTGATCAAGTGGGACTGACCTCAAAGCTCCAAAGTCCGATACTTTAGCTGTATAATTCTCATCTAACAGTATAATTGTGGCCTTAATATCTCTATGAATGATTGATATAGAAGCAATTGAGTGCAAATATGCTAGCACTCCAACAGTTTCTGCAGCTATCCTTAAACGATCCTCCTATGGCATTAAGAAATCATTGGTCTTACCATGGATATGGTGGAAGAGGGTTCCATTGGATATGAACTCATGCACAAGCAATGGAACTTGGGTCTCTAAACAACAGCCCAAGAGTTTAACAACATTCTTATGGTTGATTTGAGAAAGAATGGTGATCTCATCGATGAATTGCTCGATCGGACTCTCATCAACTAATTTGGACTTCTTGATGGCGACAACTTTCTGGCTTGGCAAAACATCCTTGTATACAGTACCATATCCACCACGACCGAGGATCTGCCTCTCTTTGAAGCTGTTGGTTGCCTTTTTTAGTTTCTCTATACTGAAGATCTTCAATGTTGCATCAGAACCTTGACTTAAGATTTGTTGCTGCAGAAACAAGCCTCCATTTTGTAGAAAAAACTTGGCTTTCATCTTGATTAGTTTTCTTTTGCTGGAAAGCCAGTATAACCACAAACTTCCAGTGATGATAAGCGAGAGGCTTAGCCCCACACCTGCATGTAAATAGCAGCAAGTTTAGTATTAAAAAATCTCAGTTGATGGAAGTTCTTTCCAGCGAGGGCGTGGGAGATGGTTTTATTGCTAATTTTTTAAACTTTAAAAACTACTAGAAATTATGTCACTCTAGTTGTAAGTTTGTTTGTTCAAATAAATAAACTATATATATATATATATGCTTCTCCATGGCATCACCTTAATCGTCGAAAGTAGATTTCCAGCAAATGTTCCGTCATATTTCTATAGGACCAATTAAATTTTATTCTTGTAAGGTCTAATAACAGGCTTGAAATATTTCATTAACAATGACATAAATGTATATTTTAGTGCAAAATAATTTTTGAAAAATATTTATAGAGAAAAATATAATCAAAGAGCTGAGGTATGCCATGCTAATAGTTTTAGATGGCAACAGCACATCTAGGGCTGAAACCAGATCGAATATGGATTAGATACCAACATATCTATTCATATTTATTTTGTTTGATGAGTACAAATATAAATATGGATATTATTTATATATAAAAATTTATATTTATATTTATTTTAAATATATACAAATACAATTCGGATACCAAAAGTATGGATATAATTATGGATATAAATTGAATAATTAAACTTTATAACTATAGAATTAAAAATATTACTAGATAGATGGTAAATCAAGTTAATAGCATGTTGATATTGTTATATATTTTTTTAAAAAATTAATAAATCTTATATAAAATTATATACGATTACAAATAGATTTCGATATTTAAATACAGATTAGATAACTATCTATCTGTTGGTGCAGAAATCCGTCTTCGCCGGAGGTCGCCGGAGTCGAGGCCGCTGAGGTCGCCGCCGGGGATCTGCAAATCGAAGTCCCGTCCGAAATCGGTGGGGGGTGGCTCCGGCAGGACCCTCCGACGATCAAGTCAGTTTTCGGCTAACAGTAATGGAGTGCTCGGAATGAATTCCGGAGCTTAGAGAGGAGGAGGAGAGCTTAGAGAGTCGAGAGTTCAGAGAGCTTAGCCTTAGCGTGTCGGGAGGGTCCTTTATATAGTGGAGTTTGATGGTGACAACTGCAGCCGCGTGCTGGCGGGCCGCTCGAGGTTCGGCGGAGTCAGTCTCACGGGATGGTGCCGTGTGCGGCGGATTGAGGGTGACAGCCATCGCCGCCTGACAGTGGGTCGGCGGATTGAGGGTGACAGCCATCGCCATCTGACAGTGGGTCGCTATCGCCTGTGGCGGATTGACTGATGGTGATGGTTGCAGAGCTTGCCGAATGAAGGGTTGAAGGCCTTCATCGTGTGCCCATTTCGGAGGAGTTCGGGCTCCTGAAGAGGAAGATAGGAGGGAGTTCGGCTCCCATAGGCGTCTGGCTGGAGGTATGCAGCTAAGGCTCGTCCGCTGAAGAGTTCGGCTGCTGAGAATCCGAAGCTCGGCCGTTTGGGGTTCGGCCAGCTGTTGGACTTCGGCTGAGGCTTGGACACTTGAGAGTTCGGTAGGAGCTCGATCGGCCGAAGTTCGATAAGGGCGATCGCTGAGGAGTTCGGCCGAGTGACGACTGCTGAGGAGTTCGGGCTCCTGAGTGACGACTGCTGAGGAGTTCGGGCTCCTGGGTGACGACTGCTTGGGGATTCCGCTAAAGCCCGTCCGCTGAGGAGTTCGGCCGCTGAGAGGACTTCATTGAAGCTCGGCCGCTTGGAGTCAGTCCGAAGGAGTTCGGCCGTGGGAAGTCCGAAGGAGTTCGGCCGCCCAGGAAGTTCGGTCTCGACGTTGGGAGTCCGGAAGAAGCTCGGGAGCTGACCAGTTCGGCCTACTGGAAGAAGCTCGACCGCTGGGAGTTCGGCTGAAGCCCGTCTGCCGAAGCTCTTCCGCGGCTATTGGTTACATTGGGCTGAGCGTAGGGCCAGACTTCGGCAGGAGCGGGATTTATCCCCAATAGTAGCCCTCCCACTTTCGAGTTCGAAATTTGAAGGAAGGGAGTACCAAAACGGGCGACTGTCGAAGTCTTCTTCTAGGCCCCGCGTTTGTCGCGGCTGAAGCTCGGGGGAGGTCTCTTCTCTAGCCAAGGTTGACGCTGAAGTTGAAGCTGAGGCTTGGGGGAGGCCTCCTCTCCAATTGATGTTTGGGGTTGGAATGGAACTTATTTCCAGCCAAAGTTGATGAAGCTGATGTTGAAGCTCTCTGGCCGAGGTTGACATGATAGCTTTCTCTAGCCGAGGTCGATGTTGAAGCTCCCTGGCCGAGGTCATCGCGGGCCTTACGTTTATCCCTAGCCGGAGTCGATGCGGGCGCTCGGGGGAGATCTCATCCCCTATTGCCGAGGTTAGCCCAGTTCCTTGGGGGAGATCTGATTCATAGCCGAAGTTGCTCGGGGGAGGTCTCATCTCCAGTAGCCGAGCTTCCCTCGGGGGAGATCTTATCTCCTGCAGCCGAGGTCGAAGTGCGCGCTCGGGGAGATCTTATCTCCTGCAGTCGAAGTGCGCGCTCGGGGGAGATCTTATCTCCTGCAGCCGAGGTTGATGCTCGCGTTAAGATGAGGTTCTCCTCCTGTTCCTAACCGAGGTTGTTCACGGATCGCTCGGGAGAGATCTTATCTCTAGCCGAGGTTGAAGTGCGCGCTCGGGGGAGATCTTATCTCCTACGGTCGAGCTTCACTCGGGGGAGATCTAATTCATAGCCGAAGTTGCTCGGGGGAGGTCTCATCTCCAGTAGCCGAGCTTCCCTCGGGGGAGATCTTATCTCCTACAGCCGAGGTCGAAGTGCGCGCTCGGGGAGATCTTATCTCCTACAGTCGAAGTGCGCACTCGGAGGAGATCTTATCTCCTGCAGCCGAGGTTGATGCTCGCGTTAGGATGAGGTTCTTCTCCTGTTCCTAACCGAGGTTGTTCACAGTCGCTCGGGAGAGATCTTATCTTTAGCCGAGGTTGAAGTGCGCGCTCGGGGGAGATCTTATCTCCTGCGGCCAAGCTTCACTCGGGGGAGATCTTATCTCCGACGGCCGAAGTGTGCGCTCGGGGGAGATCTTATCTCCTACAGCCGAGCTTTCCTCAGGGGAGATCTTATCTCCTGCAGCCGAAGTGCACGCTCGGAGGAGATCTTATCTCCTGCAGTCGAGGTTGGTGCTCGCGTTAGGATGAGGTTCTCCTCCTGTTCCTAATGAGGTTGTTCACGATCGCTCGGGAGAGATCTTATCTCTAGCTGAGGTTGAAGTGCGTGCTCGGGGGAGATCTTATCTCCTATGGCCGAGCTTTCCTCGGAAGAGATCTTATCTCCTGCAGTCGAAGTGTGCACGCTTGGGGGAGATCTTATCTCCTACGGTCGAGCTTCCCTCGGAGGAGATCTTATCTCCTACGGTTAGAGCTTGGAGGAGATTTTATCGTCAGTCAAGGTTGAAGAAGATTTTATGTTAATATTGAAGTGCGCGATCTTATCTCGGAGGAGATCTTATCTCCTGCAGCTGAAGTGCGCGCTCGGGGGGAGATCTTATCTCCTGCAGCCGAGGTTGATGCTCGTGTTAGGACGAGGTTTCTCCTCCTGTTCCTAACCGAGGTTGTTCACGATCGCTCGGGAGAGATCTTATCTCTAGCCGAGGTTGAAGTACGCGCTCGAGGGAGATCTTATCTCCTGCGGTCGAGCTTCACTCGGGGGAGATCTTATCTCCTGCGGTCGAAGTGCGCGCTCGGAGGAGATCTTATCTCCTGCAGCCGAGCTTTCCTCAGGGGAGATCTTATCTTCTGCAGTCGAAGTGCGCGCTTGGGGAGATCTTATCTCCTACAGCCGAGCTTCCCTCGGGGAGATCTTATCTCCTGCAGCCGAGGTTGGTGCTCGCGTTAGGACGAGGTTCTCCTCCTGTTCCTAACCGAGGTTGTTCACGGTCGCTCGGAGAGATCTTATCTCTAGCCGAGGTTGAAGTGCGCACTCGGGGGAGATCTTATCTCCTGTGGCCGAGCTTCCCTCGGGGGAGATCTTATCTCCTGCAGCCGAAGTGCGCGCTCGGGGGAAATCTTATCTCCTACGGTCGAGCTTCCCTCGGGGGAGATCTTATCTCCTGCGGCCGAGGTTGATGTTGAAGTGCGCGCTCGGGGGAGATTTTATCTCCTGCGGTCGAGCTTTCCTCGGGGGAGATCTTATCTCCTGCAGCCGAGGTGCGCGCTCGGGGGAGATCTTATCTCCTACGGCCGAGCTTCCCTCGGGGGAGATCTTATCTCCTGCAGCCGAGCGACCGAGCTTCCCTCGGGGGAGATCTTATCTCCTGCGGCCGAGGTTGAGGTGCGCGCTCGGAGGAGATCTTATCTCCTGCGGCTGAGCTTCCCTCGGGGGAGATCTTATCTCCTGCAGCCGAGGTGCGCGCTCGGGGGAGATCTTATCTCCTGCGGCCGAGCTTGTTGCTCGCGTTAGGACGAGGTTCTCCTCCTGTTTCCAATGGGCTGTGGGGGCACATGGGGACCGTCGTCCTCGCCTCTCCCCCATCTCGTTTTAGGTGAACGAGGCCTTCGACCTTGCTCGCGTTAGGACGAGGTTCTCCTCCTGTTCCCAACGGGCTGTGGGGGCACATGGGGACCGTCGTCCTCGCCTCTCCCCCCATCCCGTCCTTTGTGGATGGGGCCTTCGACTTTGCTCACGCTAGGACGAGGTTCTCCTCCTGTTCCTAGCCGGCTGTGGGGGCACATGAGGACCGTCGTCCTCGCCTCTCCCCCCATCCCGTCCTTTGTGGATGGGGCCTTCGACTTTGCTCACGCTAGGACGAGGTTCTCCTCCTGTTCCTAGCCGACTGTGGGGGCACATGAGGACCGTTCGTCCTCGCCTCTCCCCCCATCCCGTCCTTCATGGATGGGGCCTTCGACTTTGCTCGCGCTAGGACGAGGTTCTCCTCCTGTTCCTTAGCCGACTGTGGGGGCACATGAGGACTGTCGTCCTCGCCTCTCCCCCCATCCCGCCCTTCGTGGACGGGGCCTTCGACTTTGCTCGTGCTAGAACGAGGTTCTCCTCCTGTTCCTAACACGACTGACTGCTTCTTCCCTGTCATCGCATAGATTTCGCATCCAGAAATATTTTTATTGAGAGGGGAGAGTTTTACCGAGGAGAAGCTGATCGCAGCGCATTTTCGTTCGAGGGTTGTCGGGGTGTTGTTCCTCGGAGTTCCCTCGGGCAGTAAGTCCCGTCCAGACGACTTCCTCTATCTCATGCCGGCCTTCTTAATTTGGAACATGCTTCTCTTGACCTTGTCGCTGGGGACGACAATCCCCAATGTAGCTAGCTCCTAGCTCCTCCCCGGGGTGGCGTTGATGACGCCGCGAAGCGGCCGACCTTCTTATCTTTTCTAGTTACGGCAGCGCCTTTAGCCGATCTTCTCCTACTTCAGACCGGCGTCGGAGGAATTTATTCCATCGTCCCTTTTTGACGAGCTCTTCAATCTCATCTTGGAGCTGAACGTATTCCTCAGTGTCGTGGCCGTGGTCGCGATGGTAGGGGCTTTACTTGCCTTGATCGCGCACGTTTGGGGAGGCCGTAGTCCTTCAGGACTTGGCGGCCGGCTCTTAACTTCGCCGAGAATTCGAGTTAGAGGAGCGGGTCACAACTGCGGAATCTTTCGGGAGGAGGATTTCTTCACGCCCTTCTGTCGGGGCTTCCTTTACGGCGAGCTCGAGAAGTTTGGGCTTCGCTTGCGTGGGGCTTCATTCCGCTTTTCCGTGAAACTTTCCATGGGAGAACTTCATGCTTCTTTGTCCGGACTTCCCTGCTCGCAGAGAGGGGGTCGGCTTTGCTTGCCCGAACTTTATCACACCTCCCGTGAATTCGTTGTGGCGACGTACTTGAGGGAGAGTTCAGCCTCGATCGCCCTGGGGCGGTCTCGAGCGCGGCCGAACTTCACTTGGGTGATCTGCTGCGGAGTTCGGCCTCCCTGATGCCTTCATTAGTGGGAGAACTTCGCCACTGCTTGCGCCGAACTTCACTATGATGGTGGGCTTTGAGGTGGAGCTCGGCTTCGCTTGCGCCGAGCTTCATTGATGAGCTCAAAAGGAAGAGTTCGGCCTTGCTTCCGTCGAACTTTATTTTGATGAGCTGATAAGTTCGGTCTTCCTCCGAACTTTGTTCCGCGGGAGAACTTTGCTCCGCCCTCGCTTGTGCCGAACTTTATTCCGTGGGGGGCTTCGTTCCATCCTTGCCTGCGCCGAACTTCATTTGGAGGTTGAGCTGAGGAGTTCGGCTTTCCACCGAACTTCATTCCACGGGAGAACTTTCCTCCGCCCTCGTTCCGAACTTCATCCCGCGGGGGAACTTTGCTCCGCCCTTGTTTGTGCCGAACTTCATTTCGCCTTGATGATGAGCTTTGGGGGGAGCTTGGCTTTTCTTCGAGCCGAACTTCATTCCTCTTTCCCGCGAGACCCGCCGTGGGAGAACTTCCTGCTGCTCTTGTTCGGACGAGCTCGAGGGGAGCTCGGCTTTTCTTGCCCGAACTTCGTTCCGCCTCCGGTGAACACTTTGTAGGCGGTTCCCTTGGGGGACATACTAGAGCGTGAGTTCGGCCTCACTTGCGCCGAACTTCGTTCCGCTTTTCCGCGGAAGCTTCTGCGGGAGGACTTCATACTTCTTTGTCGGGGCTTCCTCGATGATGGGCTCATGAGTGGGTTCGGCCTTCCTCGCACCGAACTTCATTCCGCTTCGGCGGGGGAACTTCTGCTCTCCGTTTCTCTCTTCGGAGCGATTGGGCTCTTCCTTAAGGCTGATTCCTCGCGCCCTCATGGCGGGCTTGCGGGTGGAGTCGCCACCGGAGGCTGCTGTATAGCCTGCAACGCTTCCGTGAGGCCACGGATCTGTCGGACAAGCAGGCCGAACTGCTTCACATCCACCGTGGGTGCAGGTGGAACCTAGGCCGCCGGGGATGAAGCAGGAACAGATGGGCCTGGACGGGATCGGGTCGCGGAGGCCGCCGAGCGCCGTGCCAAAGCTCTCCTGGGTGGCATTTTCTCTTCGAAAGAGAAAAGGAAGATCTCCGGAGAGGGAAGAGAAGGGTCGCCGAGCACTCCTTTAAGAACAAGGAAATCTCGAAGGTTCGGGCCCTTCCTCTAGCGCCAACCTGTTGGTGACTCCAAGCGGCCGAGCTTCAATGAAGTCCTCTCAGCGGCTGAACTCCTCAGTGGACGGGCTTTAGCCAAATCCCCAAGCGGTCGTCACCCAGGAGCCCGAACTCCTCAGCAGTCGTCACTCAGGAGCCCGAACTCCTCAGCAGTCGTCACTCGACCGAACTCCTCAGCGGTCGCCCTTATCGAACTTCGGCCGACCGGGCTCCTACCAAACTCTCAAGTGTCCAAGCCTCAGCCGAAGTCCAACAGCCGGCCGATCCCCAAACGGCCGAGCTTTGGATTCTCAGCAGCCGAACTCTTCAGCAGACGAGCCTTAGCTGCATACCTCCAGCCAGGCGCCTATGGGAGCCGAACTCCCTCCTATCTTCCTCTTCAGGAGTCCGAACTCCTCCGAAACGGGCACACGACGAAGGTCTTCAACCCTTCATTCGGCAAGCTCTGCAACCATCACCATCAGTCAGTCTGCCGTAGGTGATAGCGACCCACTATCAGGCGGCGATGGCTGTCACCCTCAATCCGCCGACCCACTGTCAGGCGGCGATGGCTGTCACCCTCAATCCACCGCACACGGCACCATGCCGTGAGACTGACTCCGCCGAACCTCGAGCGGCCCGCCAGCACGCGGCTACAGTTGTCACCATCAAGCTCCACTATATAAAGGACCCTCCCGATACGCTAAGGCTAAGCTCTCTGAACTCTCGACTCTCTAAGCTCTCCTCCTCCTCTCTAAGCTCCGGAACTCATTCCGAGCACTCCATTACTGTTGGCCGAAAACTGACTTGACCGTCGGAGGGTCCTGCCGGAGCCACCCCCCCACCGGTTCCGGACGGAACTTCGTTTTGCAGGTCCCCGGCGGCGACCTCAGCGGCCTCGACTCCGACGACCTCCGACGAAGATGGATTTCTGCACCAACACTATCTATATCTATCTCTATTTTTCTTTGATGGATATGGATATGAATATTAGTCAGATTCTCAAATTTATGTCCATATCTGGACTAATTCGAATACGAACATGGATCCAAATGGATATTATCCACACTACTTTACCCCTAACTACATCTAGCATATGAGGGTATGGTGGTAAAATTATCTTGATAGAGTATTTTCTTTTCAGTATAAATTAATTTGATAATTTATACAAGATCTGTTTGTCAAGCATTTCCTCTTGGAACTCTTCTCAATTACGGCCTTGTTGATTAGGTTTTTTCTCCCATTATTATTTGAAGGCAAGTCCTATGCACTTTGCAATCCAAAATTGAGATAAGGTGGGCAATGGATTCAGGATGATGGTTGAAGGATCATCGACTATCACATTTCCTTGGCTCCTTCAATTGGCTGAAACAAGAACATCATGAAATAGGATTATGTGTCTTAGCATGCTAGCTCTATGAGACTGGGGCAAGATTTAGATATTTGCTCAATGAAGAGGAGTAGGAGGAAACGGCATATTTTAAGTCCTAGTCAGCTGAGTGATCAAGAAGATAGGATCTTATGGCAGTGGAATAGTTCTGATTGCTTCACTACAAAGGGCTATTGTAATCTTTTCAAAGCAGGAGTCCTTTGCCTCTTTAAATAGATTGTTCTACTCAAGTATCTATTTGGACTGAATTCCTAGTATATTTTCGTATGTCATCCTTCTAGAAATATTTAGAAAAATATTGTTTAAATCAAAAGTTTAGACGGATGGGCTCAAAAGTATATAAATACCTTTAATTAACATCCTAAACCAATTAGATATGAAAGTATTATTCCTCAACAAATATTTAAGAGTCCTTGCTCCCTCATTTTCTACAATCTCCGTCCTTCCTTCTTTTCTCTTTTTATGAAAAGGCATATGTATTACATATGCTAAAATTAGTTTATTTATTAATAAAATATAATGAAAAAAATTTTACTATTAATTTTATGCAACCGGTCTCAAAGTCGATCTCACCATGATAGAACAGTGACAATGCCAACATCCACGTGCTCCCCCCATCCTAATTTCCTACATCCCACCAAGAGATTGGAGGGGAAAAAAAAAGAAAATTCAATTCCCCTACCCTTCTCCTGCTCGAGCTCCATCAATAAAAATCAAAATAAAATAAAATTGTATATGCATATAGAGGTCTCTACTCTTATCATAATATAAATTTTATTAGATGCACCCTGAGCTTCACTCCCCATATAAAATGCACCCCTATCTTTGAGCTTCACTCCCCATAGGCTCTTTGACTTTGCTCTATTTTTTTCTCCCCCCCTCTCTATATATAATATGAATAAAAATATTTATATTAACACCATTAATTAAAAATCTAGCAGAATGGGTATTGTTGTCCAAATACTATAATTTTAAGGTTATATATATATATAATATTTTTTAGAAGATAAAAATATTTATATTAACACCATTAATTAAAAATCTAGTGGAATGGGTATTGTTGTCTAAATACTTTAATTTTAAGATTATATATATATATATATATATATATATATATATATATATATATATATATATATATATATATATATATATATATATATAAAAGATCAAAAGTAAGAAAATAAATGCTTAATTTGATCACTTGAAGGATCAAATTGGATTAGGCTCTGATTGGGCCGATCTGACCAACTTAGTAGATACACAATCTCCGTAATCAAGGAGTTTATCTATTTACCAAAAAAAAAAAATCAAAGAGTTTATCATGATTGCCCCACAGATCTCATAGAGGGAGTGGAGCATGGCAAATTGGCATGTACCAGCTAGAAGTATTTCTAACATTTAATATTAAAATAAATAAATTATAAATAAAAATATATGAGTCTAGTCCATGGGAATTGCTTCTCATTTACTAATAAGTGAATTTGAATATGTTACCCAAATGGCAACATATTCGCGCAGCCACTTCCCTTCTTTCTACCGTCGCCACGTTGGCCAAATGGGCACACACAGGGAACACTTCCCGGCTTGTTAATGCATCTTCCAACACAAGAATTGCCCTCGAGATTCTTGCACTCGTTAATATCTTGCAAGAGTAAAAATTATTGGAGTTGGCTCTTAATATAGCATAATTATTATTTAGTTAGATTTAATTCATTGGATCAAGTCTTGAATCATGATGAGTCAATTAATTAAAGAATTCTATTTCTAATAAGATTTAGACTGAAATTCCTACTCTGATTAAGATTAAATCTTCTAATAGAATAAGACAAGTACAGATATAAATAAGAATGATTTGGTCCCTTTTCTCTAACTCTTAAGAGGATGTGATGATTCAATCGTTCACATAAAAGTAGAGAGTGAGGAGAAAAAATGACGCTCTGTGGGTTACGTGATCATCGCATTGGTGAGACGATGGTGTAAAATATGTTTTACTTTGATTTTGTATTAATATTGAAGCACGATCCACATATAAAAGTTTAAATTATCTAATATGCGGTATCAGAGCCCAGGATCCATGCTTCGTATTCATGTAAAAATTTTCAGATAAATTTTGATTTATTTTTAAAAAATTAAAATTAAAATTTTATATTTTTTAAAATTGATTAGGTTCAGAAAATTAAATTAAAATTTTATTAATTTCTATAAAATTAAAAAAATAAAAAAAATAGGTCGGCCGTACCGGTCGATCCGTATTGTCCGGTGAATGGGGCAGCAGCCATCGCTGCTACCATGTCGGTGGCAAGCCAGACCCGCGGCCATCACTGCTCGCGGCGGCGGCGCCGCCCGTTGCTAGTGCAACCGCAAGAACCGCGGCCTTTGTTGTAGCGTAGGGAAGCTACGACGACAGGGGCGGCGGCGATCTACGATGATGGGTCGTGGGCGGATGGGAGCTCTTGCTCCCTGTGGTAGCGGGCTGCGGCGATGGGGGGCAGCGCTCGGTCTGCTGCCCTCCCTCGAACGGTCGGAGAAGCAAGGGGCGACCGTTCGGTGCTATCGCGGTGACCGATGGCGTTTTAACAAGAGCCGACAGCTACGGTGGCCATCCCCGCCACCCACGATGGCAGCAGAGGACGACGACTGGGGCAGGATTGGTGTGGCTGGTCAACCGCTCGTGCAGCGGCCATGGGGTTTTTGATAGGGGAAGAAAGGGCAGGAGGTTAAACGGATCCGGGTTTAGGACCTAAACCCGAAATCCGCCTACAACCCATTTAATAAAAAAAAGGTATTTTTGCAGATAAGCCCTTGAAAAAGTTTAAATTCTAAAAGGACCTGTATGACAGTTTTGTAATTTAGTCCTTTAGGATAATTTTGCATTTTAGTCCCTAAAAAAAAGATAAATTACATTATAGTCCCTACCAATTTTTTGAATAATTTTTAAAGCTGCTATGTTATAGAAAAGACCCTATATTTTTGTTATTTATGATTAAATTTTTTTAATTTTAAAATTTTTTAATAAATTTTAAATTTTTTAATTGGCTGACATTTATAATACACTTTTGTTGGTGCAGAAACTGGTTGACGTCGGATTGAACTGGAGTGGAGGAGGATGAGGTCGCCGTCGATGACCTGCAAAATAATATTCTATTCGGAGCCGATGGAAGTGGCTCCGACAGGACCCTCCAACGCTCAAATTAGCTCTGACCAACAGAAATGGAGTACTTAGTGTGGAGTTCGGCAGAGTTTCAAGGAGGAGAGAAGAGTTTTAGAATCCGGCATAAGCATATCTGGAGGGTCCTTTTTATAGGCGGAGCTTGTTGTAACTATATTGATTAATGATTGTCGTAACTATCCTGATCAATGCCGATCGTTATTGACTTGATAAATGCCAATCGTTATTGACTTGATAAATGCCGATTGTCATTATCGTGTAACCGTTTAGTAGTGGGATCGCCTGCAGGAATCTATCAACAGTCTGTAAGAAGCTCGGCTTCCATAAAAGTTCGACCATTGAGAAGTTCGGCTGCTGGAGGAGTCCGCAAGGAGTCCGACTTTCATAGAAGTCCGACCGCTGAAGGAGTTTGCAAGGAGTCTGGCTTCCGTAGAAGCCCGGCTGCTGGAGGAGTTCGCAAGGAGCTCGGCCGCTAATGAGTTCGGCTCTTAAGGAGTTCAGAAGGGGCTCGGCTAAGGCTCGTCCGCTGAAGCTTTCCCGTGACTACCGATTGCATTGTCGGCTGAGCATCTGATTGGACTTCGGTGGGAGCAGGGTTTATCCCCAACAATAGTTCCTCCACTTCTGAGTTTGAAATTCGAAGGAAGGGAGTACCAAAATAGGCGACTGCCGAAGTCCTTTCCCGGGCTCTGCACTCATTGAAGTTGAAGTTCAGGGGATTATATCTCCTGCCTCAGAGGTTACCTCGAGGGAGATCTCATCTTACGGCCGAGATTGATGGAGATCCTATCTCCTGTAGACTTCGGAGCTCGAACTTGGACTTTGCTCGCATTATGACGAGGTTCTCCTCCTATTTCTAATGGACTATGGGGGCATATAAGGACCGTTGTCAGGGCCTTTTCCTCCATCTCGTCTATGGTGAATGAGGCCTTCGACTTTGCTCGCATTAGGACGAGGTTCTCCTCCTATTCCTAACGGGCTATGGAGGCACGTAAGGGTCATGGTCAGGGCCTCTCTCCCATCTCGTCTAAAGTGAACGAGGCCTTCAACATTGCTCGCGTTAGGACGAGGTTCTCCTCCTATTCCTAATGGACTGTGGAGGCACGTAAGAGCCGTTGTCAGGGCCTCTCCCCCCATCTCGTCTAAAGTGAATGAGGCCTTCGACTTTGCTTGCGTTAGGACGAGGTTCTCCTCCTATTCCTAATGGGCTGTGGGGGCACATAAGGGCCGTTGTCAGGGCCACTCCCCCCATCTCATCTAAAGTGAACGAGGCCTTTGACTTGCTCACGTTAGGACGAGGTTCTCCTCCTGTTCCTAATGAGCTGTAGGGGCACATAAGGGCCGTTGTCAGGACCTCTCCCTCCATCTCATCTAAAGGGAACGAGGCCTTCGACTTTGCTTGCATTAGGACGAGGTTCTCCTCCGATTCCTAATGGGCCACTTTCGCTCGTTTCTCTTCTGTCATCATGTAATTCTTGCACCAGAAAATAATAATGTTGAATGAAGAAGCTTTATTAAAGGCAGTTTACTGGTAATACATCCTCAAATTTTCTGAGTTCCAAGGTCGGAAAAGCATTATTCCTCCAAGCTCCTTCAGACGATAAGTTCCAAGCCGGATGACCTCTACCACTTCAGACGGACCTTCTCAATTTGGAGTGAGCTTCCCTTGGCTTTAAGGCTATGAGATGGCGGCTCGCCGAAGCACTAGGTCCCCCACTCTGAATGTCTTATCTCTAACTTTGGAGTTGTAGTACTGGGCCACCTTCCGTCTGTAGACTGCCATCCAGATGCGGGCTTCCTCCCTTTTTTCTTTCAGCAGGTCGAGGTTAACTCTGAGGTCCTAGGGGTTGAGCTACTTGTTGAAGCTTACAACTCATACAGACGGGAGCTTAAGTTCGATCGGGATAATTGCCTCCGTGCCGAAGGCCAAGACGAAAGGTGTTTTCCCAATCGGCACCCTTTGTGTAGTTTGGTATGCTTAGAGGATGTGGTAGAGTTCATCCACCTAGGCACCCTTTGCACTATCGAGCCTTGTCTTGATGCCTTGCAGCAGGGTTTGGTTGGTCACCTCAACTTCCCCATTGGCCTGTGGGTGAGCTACCGATGTGAAGTAGTGGAAGATGTTTAGTCCTTCGCAAAACTCGGCGAACCTCGTCCCAGCGAACTGTCGTCCATTGTCGGTTATAAGGATTCGGGGCAGACTGAACCGGCAGACAAGTGACTTTCAGACAAAGTCCTGCACCTTGGCCTCGGTAATCTTCGCTAGTGGTTCGATTTCGACCCACTTGGTGAAATACTCGATCGCAACCAGGAGGAACTTCCGCTACCTGGACGCCGTCAGGAAGGGGCCAAGTATGTCCATTCCCTATTGCGCAAATGGCCAAGGTGCACTTAGCGGAGCAAGCTCGGAGGTCGGCTATCTTTGTACATTTGCGTTCTTCTGACAGCGATTGCACTTCTTTACATACTCCACAGAATCGCGAAATAAGGTCGGCCAATAGTATCCTTACCGAAGTAGTCTTTGCGATAGGGACCTAGCTCCTACGTGACTTCCGTAGAGTCCTTCGTGCACCTCCCAAAGTGCGAGGTCGGCCTCTGAAGGTCGAAGACATCTCAGTAGCGGGAGGGAGTATGACCTCTTATACAACTTGCCTTCATGTAAAACATAGCGGGAGGCCTGATTCATGAGCTTCCGAGTTTCTTTCGGATCATGAGGAAGGACCTCCTCCTTGAGGTAGGTGATCAATGGGTCAATCCAACTTGGCTCGAATTCCGTGTGTAGAATGACCTGGGGTTCCTCTATGGTTGGGCACTTCAGAGCCTCCAAGAATACTTCTTTGGGAAGCTCAGCCGGGGCTAAAGTGGCCAACTGGGAGAGAAGATCGGCTCTGACATTTTTCACCCTCGAATTTATCGAATGTCGAAACTGTCAAAGGCCAGGGTCAAATCCCTCACCTTCCCAAGGTATCTCACCATACTGTTCTCCCGTGCCTCGTAGCTTCCATTAACTTGGCATATCACCAACTGAGAATCGCTGAAGACTTGAAGCTGATCTACTTTTAATTCCTTCGCTATTTTTAATCCGACGATCAGCACTTCATATTCGGCCCCATTGTTGGTCGTAGGAAACTCGAAGCGTAGTGCGTACTCAGTGACGACGCCCTCAGGGCTAATTAAGATCAGCCTCACATCAGCTCCAATGGAGTTGGACGAGCCATCCACATGCAGAGCCCAAAAGCCTTCGAAAAGGTCAGCACTTTCCTCGGGGAGGTTCGGCTGCGATAGCAGGGCGCCAGTCTCATTCTATTCAGGCTTAGGTTCGATTGGAATGGTACATTCTAACACAAAATTCGCCAATATCTGGGTCTTGATCGATGGCCTGGGTCGGTAGTAGATGTCAAACTCTGTGAGCTCGATTGCCCATTTTGCGATTCTCCCAGAAGCGTCTGCTCAGTGCAAAACTGCTTTTATTAGTTGGTCCATGAGGACCATAATGGTGTGCTCCTGAAAATAAGGTCGGAGTTTTCGAAAAGTAATTAGAAGAGAGTAAATCAGTTTTTCTAACCTTGAGTACCTGGCCTCCACATCCCTCAAGACCCGGCTCACATAGTAGACCGGTCGCTGCATCTTCGCTTCCTCTTTGACCAAGATTGCCGCCAGGGCCATTGGGGAGACAGCCAGGTACAAGAATAATTTTTCTCCAGGTTCGAGCTTTGTCAGCAATGGGGATGAGCCAAGGTAGTTTTTAAGTTCCTCGAATGTCTATTGGTACTCCACCGTCCAGCAGAAGTTCTTTGGTTGCCTGAGAACTTAGAAGAAAGGCACACATCATTCGACCGACCTTGAGATAAAATGATTTAGAGATGCCACCTTTCCAATCAGGCACTGAACTTATTTGATTATTTTCGAGAGGTCATCTCCTGAATGGCTTGGATTTTCTCAAAATTTGCTTCAATCCCGCGTCTTGACACCATGAACCCCAGAAACTTTTCTGAGGTTATGCCAAAAGCGCATTTGGTCGGATTCAGTTTCATCTCATGCTTCCTTAGTGCACCGAAGGTTTCTTTAAGGTTGGCGAGGTTGTCTATTGAAGCTCGACTTTTGATGAGCATATCATCCACATACACCTCCATGTTGCGGCCGATCTGCTCCTTGAAGATCTTATTAACCAAACGCTGGTATGTTATCCCTACATTTTTTAGCCCAAAGGGTATGACCCTGTAACAATAAAGACCACGGTCAGTAATGAAAGCGGTCTTCTCTTCATCCTCAGGTGCCATCCAGATCTGATTATAATCAGAGAAGGCGTCCATGAAGGTGAGGAGCTCGTAGCCTAAAGTCGCATCCACTAGTTGATCAATCCTGGATAGAGGATAACTATTTTTCAGGCAGGCCTTGTTCAGCCTTTTGAAGTCAATGCACATCCTCCATTTGTTATTCGTCTTTTTGACGAGGACCACATTTGAGACTCAGGTCAGATAATTAACCTCTCGGATGAATCCAACTTTGAGGAGCTTGTCTACTTCTTTAGTGATTGCTTTCTGTCTCTCTGGGGCATGGTGGCGTATCTTTTCTTTTATCGATCGATGCCTCGAGTCGATGGCCAGTCGATGTTCTATGACCTCGACGTCAATCCCTGGCATATCTATTAGGATCCAAGCGAAGACGTCTGCATTTCTTCTAAGAAAGGTAATGAGTTGCTCCTGAACTTCGCCTGCCAATTTGGAGCCGATCTGCACCGCATGCTCGACGTTCCCATCGTCTAAGGGCACAGAGATGAGGTCCTCCATAGGCTCACCCCGTTCTTCAGTGAGGTCATCTTGGACATCCAATTCGTCAACAAGATAAGAGTCGGACTGCTCTCCCTTATGTAGGACGATCGAGTAGCAGTGCCTCACCAAAGCTTGGTCTCTCCCGACCTCTCTGATCGTGTGACTTGTCGAAAATTTCATCTTCGAATAATAGATCGACACCATCGCCCGAAGTGCATTTAGATCAGGTCGGCCAAGAATGGCATTGTAGGCGGACGGAGTTCTTACGACTAGAAAATCAACTTATGCTTTGGCTAGTTTCGGGCGTTGCCCTGCTGTCACAACTAAAGTTATTATGCCCTCAACTGGTACGACATTGCCGATGAATCCTACCAGCAGGGAGTTCATAGCCCCAAGTGGCCATCGGGTTAGGACATTTTTGAGAAGACATCATAAAACAACACATCGGTCGAACTTTCATTGTCCACTAAAATGCGGTGTACATCATAATCGACAATGTTCAAAGAGATTACAACCACATCATTGTGCGAAAATTGGACCTCCTGAGCGTCCATCTTGGTAAAGGTCACAGGTTCCTCGATCCTCTGTTTCTTCACTGGTCCTTCAGATCCGCTGACCTCTTCTTGTTGAAGTCCCTCCGAGATTGTATTGATGACACCAAGAGGCGGCTGATCTCCTTGGTCCTCCTTCCTCAGTGGTAGCACTCTCAGCCGATCCTCTCATCCTTTAGGCCGTCTCCGTAAGAATCAGCCAAGTCTATCCCACCTGATGAGCTCTTCGATCTCGTTCTGGAGTTGGATACACTCCTCAGTGTCGTGGCCGTGGTCATGATGATAAAGACAGAACTTATTGGGATTGCGTTTGTTGGGGTGGGAATGTATCCTCTCAGGTCTCGAAAGTTGTTCTCTGATTTTCATCAGCACTTGGATCTTCGAAGCGTTAAGGGGGGCGTAGTTGTGAAATCTCCATTGGGGAGAACCTCGGCGCTGGGGAGAACCTTGATGTTGGGAAGAACCTCGGCGTTGGGAAGAACCTCGGTGTGTCCTTCCATCGGGGCTTTCCCACCTCCAGGCCCGAGGAAGAGTTCAGGCTCGCCTGCATCCAGAAGAAGTTTGGGAATGCGATCGAACTTTACTCGACTTCCCTGCTTCTGCAGGCTTACGCGGCTCGCCGACTTGCCGCTCGCCATCGGCTTCATCATCCTTGGTCTTGAAGGCTTCCTTAGCTTGGGCATAACCTTCAGCCTGAGCTAGCATGTCAGCAAAATCCTTGGCATATTTTTTTTTCAGAGAGAACAGCAAGTCATTCTTTTGAAGGCCGCCCTTGAGCGTGGCCATTGCAACGAACTGGTCCAGGTTTCGGACCTCCAATACTGCAGCATTAAACCGGGTGATATAAGCCCGAATGGATTCTCCTTACTTCTGCTTGACGTTCATCAAGGAATCCAAACTTCAGCGTGGATGCCGACTACTGATGAAGTGGGCTATGAATTGCAAGCTCATCTGATCAAATGATAAGATGGTACTCGGCTTAAGCACCGAGTACCAGTTCCTGACGGCTCTCTTAAGGGTCGAGGAGAAAGCCTGGCACAAAATAGCATCTGATGCGCCATGGAGCAACATCATCGTCCGAAAGGCTTCCAGATGGTTGACTGGATCGATGGTCCCATCGTAACTCTCGAACCGTGGGAGCTTGAAGTTCGGCGGAACCGATTCCTGCATAATTTTTTACGAAAAGGGAGGGTCAGCACAAATATCATTATCATGAGAGGAGGGTGTTGGGGATAAACCCCGCTCCCACCGAAGTCCAATCAGATGCTCAGCCAATAATGCAATCGGTAGTCACGAAAAAGCTTCAGCGGACGAGCCTTAGTCGAGCTCCTTAATGGTCGAGCCCCTTCCGAACTCCTCAGTGGCCAAACTCATTAGTGGTTGAGCTCCTTGCGGACTCCTCCAACGGTCGGGCTTCTATGGAAGCCAGACTTCTTGTGGACTCTTTTAGTGGTCGGGCTTCTACAAAAGCCGGACTCCTTAAGGACTCCTTCAGCGGTCGGACTTCTAGAGAAGTCAGACTCCTTGCGGACTCCTCCAGCGGTCGAACTCCTCAGTGGCTGAACTTCTATGAAAGCCAAACTTCTTACAAACTATTGACGGATTCCTACAGACGATCCCACTACTAAACGGTTACATGACAATAATAATCGACATTTATCAAGTCAATAACGATCGGCATTTATCAAGTCAATAACGATCGGCATTGATTAGGACAGTTACGACAATCATTAATCAAGACAGTTACAACAAGCCCCGCCTATAAAAAGGACCCTCCAGATATGCTTATGCTAGGTTCTAAAATTCTTCTCTCCTCCTTAAAACTCTACCGAACTCCATACTGAGCACTCCATTTCTGTTGGTCAGAGCTAACTTGAGCGTCGGAGGATCCTGCCGGAGCCACCCCCACCAGCTTCGGATGAAATGTTGTTTTGCAGGTCATTGACGGTGACCTCATCCTCCTCCACTCCAGTTCAATCCGACGTCAACTTATTTCTGCACCAATAGATTTAGCGCTAGAAGGAGGGCCCTCTATTCTTGAGGCTCCCTCGATCTTAAAGGAGTGCTCAGCGACGATCTCTCTCCAGAGATCTTCCTCCTTCCTCTCTAGAGTTCTTTCCTAAGAGAAGATGCCTCCCAAGAGAGCTTCGATCCGATGATCAACGGCCTCCACGGTCCGATCCTACTTAGATCCGTCTGCTCCCACTCCAGTCCCGGCAACCCAGGTTCCATCTGTAGCTGCAGTGGATGCAGAGCAGTTCAACCTGCTCGTCCAACAGGTTCATGACCTCATGGAGGCAGTGTAGGCCATACACCAATAGGCTCCGACATCGGCTCAACCGATGTGGGATTCTCCAGAGCCCTATGGTCTGGTTCAGGAATGGCCGACTTAGGCTACCCGGCCTTCGATCCCCGGACGGGAGAAGTAAAGGAGGGAAGGCCCCTGCTCGAACCATGACTAGATCCAGGGGGAAGCTTCGCACCCATTCTACCAAAAAATCTTAGAGATCAAAGACCATGAAGATCTCTTGGATCAAAGACTCTTAGAAATGAGCTGACGGATCGAAGAACTCCATCACAATCCCTCCTCTCATGGTAATGATGTTTGTGCTGATCCTCCCTTTTCACAAAAAATTATGCAGGAACTGATCCCACCGAACTTCAAGCTTCCATAGTTTAAGAGTTACGATGGGACCACCGATCCAATCGACCATTTGGAAGTCTTTCGGATGATGATGTTGCTCCATGGTGCATCAGATGCTATTTTATGTCGGACTTTTTCCTCGACCCTTAAGAGAGCCATCAGGAATTGGTACTCGACGCTTAAGTCGTGTACCAACTTATCGTTTGATCAGATGAGCCAGCAGTTTGTAGCCCACTTCGTTAGTAGTCGGCGTCCACGCCGAAGTTTAGATTCCTTGATGAATGTCAAGCAGAAGCAAGAAAAATCCATCTGGGCTTATGTCATCCGGTTTAACGCTATAGCATTGGAGATCCAAAATTTGGACCAGTCCATTGTGATGGCCGCACTCAAGGGCGGCCTTCAAAAGAACGACTTGCTGTTCTCCTTGGAAAAGAAATATCCCAGGGATTTTGCTGACATGCTAGCTCGGGCTGAAGGTTATGCCCGGGCTGAGGAGGCCTTCAAGACCAAGGATGATGAAGCCGATGGTGAGTGGCAAGTCGACGAGCCAGGTAAGCCCGCAGAAGTAGGAAAAATGAGTAAAGTTCGACCGCATTTTCGAACTCCTTTTGGGCGTAGGCGAGCCCAAACTCTCCCTCGGGCCTAGAGGCGGGAAAGCCCCGATGGAAGGACACACCAAGGTTCTTCCCAACGTCGAGGTTCTCCCCAGTGCCGAGGTTCTCCCCAATGAAGATTTCACAACTACGCCCTCCTTAATGCTCCGAAGATCCAAGTGCTGATGGAAATCAGGGAACAACTTTTGAGACCTGAGAGGATGCATTCCCATCCCAGCAAATGCAATCCCAAAAAGTTCTACCTTTATCATTGTGACCACGGTCACGACACTGAGGAGTGCATCCAACTCCAGGATGAGATCGAAGAGCTCGTCAGTCAGGTTAGACTTGACTGATTCTTATGGAGACGGTCTGAAGGATGAGAGGATCGGCTGAGAGCACTACCACCGAGGGAGGAGGACCAAGGAATCGGCCGCCTCTTGGTGTCATTAATACAATCTTGGGGGGACTTCAACAAGAAGAGGTCAGCAGATCTGAAGGATCGATGAAGAAATAGAGGATTGAGGAACCTATGACCTTTATCGAGACGGACGCCCAAGGGATCCAATTTTCGCACAATGATGCGATTGTAATCTCTTTGAACATTATCGATTATGATATATGTCGTGTTTTAGTGGATAATGAAAGTTCGGTCGATGTGTTGTTTTACGATGTCTTCTCAAAAATGTCCTTACCCGATGGCCACTTGGGGCCTATGAACTTCCCGCTGATAGAATTCACCAACAATGCCGTACCAGTTGAGGGCATAATAACTTTGGTTATGACAGTAGGGCGACGCCTGAAACTGGCCAAAGCACAAGTTGATTTTCTAGTCATAAGAACTCCATCCACCTACAATGCCATTGTTGGCCGACCTGGTCTAAATGCACTTCGGACGATGGTGTCGATCTATTATTTAAAGATAAAATTCTCGATAAGTCATGGGATCGGAGAGGTCAGGGAAGACCAAGCTTTGGCGAGACACTGCTACTCGATCACCCTAGATAAGGGAGAGTAGTCCGACTCTTATCTTATTGACGAATTGGATGTCTGAGATGACCTCACTGAAGAATGGGGCGAGCCTATGAAGGACCTCATCTCTGTGCTCTTAGACAACGAGAACGTCGAGCATGCGGTGCAGATCGGCTCCAACTTGGCAGACGAAGTTTGGGAGCAACTCGTTACCTTCCTCAGAAGAAATGCAGACGTCTTCGCCTGGACCCCAATAGATATGCCAGAGATTGATGCCGAGATCATGAAACATCGACTGACCGTCAATCCGAGGCATCGATCGATAAAAGAAAAGATACGCCACCACATTTCGGAGAGGCAGAAAGCAATCATCGAAGAAGTAGACAAGCTTCTTAAAGCTGGATTCATCTAAGAGGTTAATTATCCAACCTAGATCTCAAATGTGGTCCTTGTCAAAAAGACGAACAACAAATGAAAGATGTGCATTGACTTCAAAAAGCTGAACAAGATCTGCCTGAAAGACAGTTACCCTCTACCTAGGATTGATCAACTAGTGGACGTGACTTTAGGCTATGAGCTCCTCACCTTCATGGATACCTTCTCTGGTTATAATCAGATCGGATGGTGCCTGAGGATGAAGAGAAGATCGTTTTCATTACTGACCATGGTCTTTATTGTTACAGGATCATGCCCTTTGGGCTTAAAAGTGCAGGGGCAATGTACCAGCATTTGGTCAATAAGATCTTCAAGCAGCAGATCGACCGCAATATGGAGGTGTATGTGGATGATATGCTCGTCAAAAGCTGAGCTTCAACAAACCACCTCGCCGATCTTAAAGAGACCTTCGGTGCACTAAGGAAGCACAAGATGAAACTGAATCCAACCAAGTGCGCCTTTGGCGTGACCTCAGGAAAGTTTCTGGGGTTCATGGTGTCAAGATGCGGGATTGAAGCAAACCCTGAGAAAATTCAAGCCATTCAAGAGATGACCACTTCGAAAATGATCAAAGAAGTTCAGCGTCTGATCGGAAAGGTGGCATTTCTAAATCGCTTTATCTCAAGATTGGTCAAACGATGTGTGCCCTTCTTCCAAGTTCTCAGGCAATCAAAGAACTTCTGCTGGACGGTAGAGTGCCAACAAACATTCGAGGAACTTAAAAACTACCTCGGCTCATCCCCATTGCTGGCAAAGTCCGAACCTAAAGAGAAATTATTCTTGTACTTGACTGTCTCCCCAGTGGCTCTAGCGGCAGTCCTGGTCAAAGAGGAAGCAAAGATGCAGCGATCGGTCTACTATGTGAGCCGAATCTTGAGGGACGCGGAGATCAGGTATTCAAGGTTAGAAAAATTGATTTACTCTCTTCTAATTGCTGTCCAAAAACTCCGACCTTATTTTCAAGAGCACACCATTACGGTCCTCAGGGATCAACTAATAAAAGCAGTCCTGTACCGAGCAGATGCTTCTAGGAGAATCACAAAATGGGCAATCGAGCTCATAGAGTTTGACATTAACTACCGGCCTAGGTCATCGATCAAGGTCTAGATATTAGTGGATTTTATGTTAGAATGTACCATTTCAGTCGAACTCAAGTCTGAACAGAATGAGACCGGCGTCCTACTATCTTAGCCGAACCTCTCCGAGGAAAGTGCTGACCTCCTCAAAGGCTTTTGAGCTATGCATGTGGATGGCTCGTCCAACTCCGCTAGAGCTGGTGTGGGGCTAGTCTTAATTAGCCCTGAGGGCGTCGTCGCTGAGTACGCACTGTGCTTCGAGTTTCCTACGATCAACAATGGGGCCGAATATGAAGCGCTGATCGTCGGATTAAAAATAGTGAAGAAATTAAAAGTAGATCGGCTTTAAGTCTTTAGCAATTTCCAGCTAGTGGTATGCCAAGTTAATGGCAGCTACAAGGCGCGGGAGAATAGTATGGTGAGATACCTTGGGAAGGTGAGGAATTTGACCATGGCCTTTAACAGTTTCGGCATTCGACAAATTCTGAGGGCGGAAAATGTTAGAGTCGATCTTCTCTCCCAATTGGCCACATTAGCCTCGACCGAGCTTCCCAAAGAAGTATTCTTGGAGGCTCTAAAGTGCCCAACCATAGAGGAACCCCAGGTCATTCTACACATGAAATTTGAGCCGAGCTAGATTGACCCATTGATCGTCTACCTCAAGGAGGGGGTTCTTCCTCATGATTCGAAAGAAGCTCGAAAGTTCAGAAATCAGGCCTCCCGCTACGTTTTACATGAAGGCAAGTTGTATAAGAAGTCATACTCCCTCCCGCTACTGAGATATCTCCAACCTTCAGAGGCCAACCTCGCACTCTGGGAGGTGCACGAAGGACTCTACGGAAGTCACGTAGGAGCCAGGTCCCTATCGCAAAGACTACTTCGACAAGGGTACTATTGGTCGACCTTGTTTCGCAATTTCGTGGAGTATGTGAAGAAGTGCGATCGCTGTCAGAAGAACACAAACGTGCAAAGACAGCCAACCTCCGAGCTTGCTTCGCTAAGTGCACCTTGGCCATTTGCGCATTGGGGAATGGACATACTTGGCTACTTCTCGATGCGTCCGGACAGTGGAAGTTCCTCTTGATCGCGATCGACTATTTCACTAAGTTAGTCGAAGCCGAACCACTAGCGAAGATTACCAAGGCTAAGGTGCAGAACTTTGTCTAAAAGTCATTTGTCTATCAGTTCGGTTTGCCCCAAACCCTTATAACCGATAATGGGCGATAGTTCGCTGGGGCAAGGTTCATCGAGTTCTGCGAAGGACTAAATATCTCACACCGCTTCACATCGGTGGCTCATCCATAGGCCAATGGGGAAGCTGAGGTGACCAATCGGATCCTGCTGCAAGACATCAAGATAAGGCTCGATAGTGCAAAGAGGGCCTGGGTGGATGAACTCTACCACGTCCTCTGGGCATATCGAACTATACAAAGGGTACCGACTGGAAAAATATCTTTCGCCTTGGCCTTCGACATGGAGACAGTTATCCTGATCGAACTTAAGCTTCCATCTGCATGAGTTATGGGCTTCAACAAGCAGCTCAACCCTCAGGATCTCAGAGTTAACCTCGATTTGCTGGAAGAAAAAAGGGAGAAAGCCCGCATCCGGATGGCAGCCTACAGACGAAAGGTGGCCCAATACTGCAACTTCAGAGTTAGAGGTAACACGTTCAGAGTGGGGGACCTAGTACTTCGGCGAGCCGCCGTCTCACAGCCTCAGAGCTAAGGGAAGCTCACCCCAAATTAGAAAGATCCATATGAAGTGGTGGAGGTCATCCAACCCAAAACTTATCACCTAAAGAAGCTTGAAGGAATAATGCTTCTCCAACCTTGGAACTAAGAAATCCTGACGATTTATTACCAATAAATTGCCTTTAATAAGACTTCTTCATTCAGCATTATTATTTTCTGATGCAAGAATTACATGATGATAGGAGAGAAACGAGAGAAAATGGCCCATTAGGAACAGAAGGAGAACCTCATCCTAATGCGAGCAAAGTCGAAGGCCTCATTCCCTTTAGATAAGATGGAGGGAGAGGCCCTGATAATGGCCCTTATATACCCCCAAAACCTGTTAGAAATAGGAGGAGAACCTCGTCCTAATGCGAGCAAAAGTCGAAGCCTCGTTCACTTTAGACGAGATGGGAGAAGAGGCCCTGACAATGGCCCTTATGTGTCCCCACAGTCCGTTAGAAATAGGAAGGAGAACCTCATCCTAATACGAGCAAAGTCGAAGGCCTCATTCACTTTAGACAAGATGGAGGGGAGAGGCCCTGACAATGGTCCTTAATGTGCCCCTACAGTCCAATAGGAATAGGAAGGAGAACCTCATCCTAACGCAAGCAAATATCGAAGGCCTCGTTCACCTTAGACGAGATGGGGGAAGGCCCTGACAATGACCCTTACATACCTCTACAATCTGTTAGGAACAGAAGGAGAACCTCATCCTAACGTGAGCAAAATCGAAGGCCTCATTCACCATAGACGAGATGGAGGGAGAGGCCCTGACAACGGCCCTTATGTGCCCCCACAGTCTGTTAGAAATAGGAGGAGAACCTCGTCCTAACACGAGCAAAGTCCAAGTTTGAGCTCCGAAGTCTACAGGAGATATGATCTCCATCAATCTCGACTGTAAGATGAGATCTCCCCCGAGGTAACCTCTGGGACAGGAGATATGATCCTCCGAACTTCAACTTCAATGGGTGCAGAGCCCGAGAAAGGCCTTTGGCAGTCGCCTATTTTGGTACTCCCATTCTTCGAATTTCAAACTCGGGAGTGGAGGGATTATTATTGAGGATAAACCCCACTCCCATCGAAGTCCAATCAAATACTCAGCCAACAATGCAATTGGTAGTCATGAAAAAGCTTCAGCGGACGAGCCTTAGCCGAGCTCCTTAGCAGTCGAGCCCCTTTCGAACTCCTCAGCGGTCGAACTCATTAGCGGCTGAGCTCCTTGTGGACTCCTCCAGCGATTGGACTTCTACGAAAGTCGGACTCCTTGCGAACTCCTCCAACGGTCGGGCTTCTATGGAAGTCGGACTCCTTCAGTGATCGGACTTCTATGAAAGTTGGACTCCTGACGGACTTCTCCAGCAGCCGAACTCCTCAGTGGCCGAACTTCTACGAAAGTCGGACCCCTTCAATGGTCAGACTTCTATGAAAGTTGGACTCCTTACGGACTCCTCCAGCGGTCGAACTCCTCAGTGGTCGAACTTCTTACAGACTGTTGATGGATTTCTACAGGCGATCCCACTACTAAATGATTACATGATAATAATGATTGGCATTTATCAAGTCAATAACGATCGATATTTATCAGATCAATAATGATCAGCATTGATCCGGAGAGTTACGAAAATCATTAATCAAGGCAGTTACAATAAGCTCTGCCTATAAAATGGATCCTTTAGATACGCTTACGCTAGATTCTAAAGTCTTCTCTCCTCCTTGAAACTCTGTCGAACTCCATACTGAGCACTTCATTTCTATTGGCCAGAGCTAACTTGAGCATCGAAGGCTCCTACCGGAGCCACCCCCATCGGCTTCAGATGGGACATTGTTTTGTAGGTCATTGACGACGACCTTATCCTCCTCCACTCTAGTTCAATCCGACGTCAATCAGTTTCTGCACCAACAGAGGGATTGTGATGGAGTTCTTCGATCCATCGGCTCATTTCTAAGAGCCTTTGATCTAAGAGATCTTCACGATCTTTGATCTTCAAGATTTTCTGGTAGAATGGGTGCGAAGCTTCCCCCTAGGTCGAGTCGTGGTTCGAGCAGGGGTCTTCCCTCCTCTGCTTCTCTCTTTCGAAGATCGAAGGTCGGGTAGCCCAAGTCAGCCATTCCTGGATCAGACCACAGGGCTCTGGAGAATTTCACGTCGGTTGAGCTGGTGCCGGAGCCTGCTGGTGTATGGCCTGCACCGCCTCCATGAGGCCATGAACCTGCTGGACAAGCAGGTTGAACTGCTTCGCATCCACCGCAGCTACAGATGGAACTTGGGTTGTCGGGGCTAGAGTGGGAGCAGACGGATCTGAGCAAAATCGAACCACGGAGGCCGTTGATCGTTGGGTTGAAGCTCTCTTAGGAGGCATCTTCTCTTAGGAAAGAACTCTGGAGAGGAAGGAGGAAGATCTCTGGAGAGAGATCATCACTGAGCACTCCTTTAAGATTGAGAAAATCTTAAGAATAGAGGGCCCTTTTTCTAGCACCAAATCTATTGGTGCAGAAATTGGTTGATGCCGAATTGAAGTGGAGTGGAGGAGGATGAGGTCGCCGTCAATGATCTGCAAAACAACGTCCCATCTGGAGTCTATGGGAGTAGCCCCAATAGGACCCTCCGATGCTCAAGTTAGCTCTGGCCAACAGAAATGGAGTGCTCAGTATGGAGTTCAATAGAGTTACAAGGTGGAGAGAAGAGTTTTAGAACATGATGTAAGCATATCTGGAGGATCCTTTTTATAGGTGGAGCTTGTTGTAACTATCTTGATTAATGATTATCATAACTGTCCTAATCAATGCCGATCGTTATTGACTTGATAAATGCCGATCGTTATTGACTTGATAAATATCGATCGTTATTATCGTGTCATCGTTTAGTAGTGGAATCGCTTGTAGGGATCCATCAATAGTCTATAAGAAGTTTGACTTTCATAGAAGTTCGGCCACTGAGAAGTTCGATCGCTGGAGGAGTCCACATGAAGTTCGACTTTCATAGATGTCTGACCACTGAAGGAGTCCGCAAGGAGTCTAACTTTCATAGAAGTCCGACTGCTGGAGGAGTCCGCAAAGAGCTTGGCCGCTAATGAGTTCGACCGCTGAGGAGTTCGAAAGGGGCTCGACCGCTAAGGAGCTCGGCTAAGGCTTGTCCGCTGAAGCTTTCTCATGACTATCGGTTGCATTATCGGCTGAGCATCTGATTGGACTTCGGTGGGAGCGGGATTTATCTCCAACAACTTCTAAGGATAATTTTATAATTTTAACTATAAATTAATAAAAGAATTATTTTCTATCATAGTATATATGTAAAGTATTTGTGATACATCTTTTGAGTTAATGATAATAACAATTCATATTTTCAAAGTTAAAAATTTAAGACATGATTTTTCATAATTAACTCATAAACTGCTCCTGACCGTAGGATCATCACGAGGATGGTGATCGATCCAGAAGGTTGGTATATGATCACTTTCTTAGGATAGATGAGTCTTAAGTCTATGGTATGGAGATACTGGAGCGAGAGTATAAGTACTCGTTAAAGAATGAGGGCATTGAGAGTGACAACTTCGAGCAATCATAAGTAAGTCTACCTTCTTATCGATGATTGGCTCGATGTTGTAGGGTGTGTCTGGTTCTTTGATATAAAGTGCATCCGTAGTTCACCTTGAGGGTGTTATCATTTGACTACACCATAACATGGTCTCCTAGCCATTCAGAATCCAGAGGTGTATGTTGGCTATAGCATGTTCATTATAGGAATTGGATTGTACCAATAGAAGATCTATCTACCTCGGTAGATGAGAAGTAGCCCTATGATAATCATGAGATTGAGTCCTTAAGTCCATGGCCATGGTAGTGTGAAGATGATAGAAAAAGTTTTTATAAGGGTTTCACATCGGACTTGAGTTAAATGATTAATTCATATGACGGATGTTGGCTTTGATGAGTTCACCTTAATTCTAATCCTGTCAGAGCTCAAAATAGAAGAACCCAATCACACAACTAGCTATATTGAGAGGTTCACTTTTAGTTCTGATAGGTTGCCATCATATACTATTAGGTGTCGCTGATGGATTTTTGGAGTATTTAGAATGATTTTGATGATTGATCATTCTAATTGTATGAATCAAAAAAGTTCTAATCTATCGAAAGGTATTTCGATGATGTTGATGATAGAGACCGTGATATATCTCATTACCATACGGAATTGAATTTAATTGGATCGCACAAATAAGGGTTTGAGTCTGGATGTCATCAATTGAGCTAACCTAGTTTGATTGATTTGGATTAGATCCAATCAGGTTCAAGATAATCATGCTAACACACGATTAAGCCTGCTTTCTCCTTCTGTAATCTTTCTGATTCATCATAATCGAGTCAAATTTGATTTGACTCATTTCTGTATCTTGAATGGATTTATTTTTATTTGACTGGAATCAATCCAGATTAGATTAATTATAGAAATTAAATCCATTCCTAGTGCAATTGGATTAGGATCAAAAGTTAACATATTTGGAGAATTGAGGGTCACCTGATCAGATGCTTTTAAAATTTTTTTTGAAAATTATTTTACTCTAATTTTTAGCTATGTGATAGAGCTCAAGTCATACTATGGGTGTGCCAAATTTCGTGATTTATGATGGAGTTTTGACTAGGTTTTGATAGAATTTGATTTGGATCAAACTTTTAAGGGAAGAGTTTTACTCTTCCTTATCTACTCATGTCACCCACTTTTGTTTCATTTTTTATGAGAAAACTAGATAGGATCAGGTGGTTTGACGTGGAGAATATTTCTAGATGTCCCTTTAATCAAATAATAAGCTATTTTGGTTAAAGAGAAACTCTATATGGCATTGGATTTTTAAGCCTTTTGTCATGCCACTGTGTAGTATCGCATGAAAATATTTTTCATGCCCAAGTGCTGTCACTCCTATCATATCCCATGCCCCCTCTAATCCTCTCTCTCTCCCTCTTCTACATGCCAAAAGTTGGGCATAAATCAAAGAAGAAGGTCCAAGGATTTTGGCACAAGATTTAGGATCTATGCAATGGTGTTCGTGAGACGGACGAGCTACCTTCAGAAATTATTTTGAAGGACTTATAGATCAAATCCAGATCTGATCTTTTGAAGAAAGTTTCATAAGAAGAAGGTGTTCAGATCTTACTCGAGTGGATATTGGTAGAGGCCAGGCACGTGCGTGGCTCCTTTCAGAACCTTAGGAACGATCAGGGTCATCATTGAGTAATTAGATTACCCAATCAGATACTTAAAATTAAATTAAATTTAATTTAATTTTTAATATTAGATTATCTCAATCAGATATGAGAACTCTTAGATCTAATCGGATCGTAAAAATTTTTGTAGAAAAATTTGTATCAGATCTGATCAAATCTGGATGATCCTACGGTGGAAAATAAAATTTTTCTTCAACTGGTATCAGAGCTGCATTAGCAATTCTTTATATCTATTTTAGATCTAATTTAATTTTTATTTATGATCTAATATTAAAAAATTTTAGATATTACATCAGATGTAATTAGATCTGAAATCAAAAAATTAAAAATCATATGATTTAGATATATAATGTATGAGATGCATGACTAGATTAGCAATAGAATAGTTCTATGTGTAGTCTAGTATAATCATGTTGCTAATTTAATTAAATATAATTTTAGATTTATTTTATTTTTATTTTTTTGATATTATAATTATTGTAATCAGATCTAAAAAATAGAAAATAAATTTTTTAATTTTTAATTTATTCATATGAGATATGAAAGATGCATGCTTAGACTAGTTGTAGAATAGATCTATAAACTGTCTAGAATAGTTTTATTTTGATGTGATCAAATTTAAAATTCTATTTTTTAGATTTAATATGTAATATATTAAATCTGAAAGCATGCATGGTTGATTGAGTTATGATACATAAGATGTATGCAAGGCATGTATAGGTTAGATCATTGATTGTATATGTGATATATGATTTAGATTTAACTTATTTTATTTTAAAAAATATATTTTTTGATTAAGGCATTTTTCTTAGCCATTTGATCATAAGAACAAAGTAGGGTTTAAAGGTCCTCTCCTTTCATTTGATAAGGTGTTCTTATGATGTGTAGGGATGCTGCATGTTCATCGTTAATTAGAAATCAGAACTTATTTTCTGCAAAATCTTAGATCCTAAAATCCTAGAATTTTATTACATATTTTATTCATAAATCCAAACTTAATTAAAAATTAAGATTATAAAATTAATTAGATCTAAAAATTATAAATTTTTAGATCTAAGACATCTTCATAAAATTGGATTTGGGCTTGGGTAGTTCAATTAGGTCTAGCAGTTGATCAAACTGAATCAAGAGTTAGTTGGTGGGATCAAAGAAAGCTTAGATTTGATCAGCCCAATAGGATTAAGTCTGGATCAAGATTGAATCACATTAAGATATGACTCGATCAAGTCAAGACCTAATTTATCTCCACGATTCGAGCCTGGATTATAGACTAACCTGATTGATTTTGATTCGATAATTTGGTATCTAAGGTAAGTCTGGTAGATATGATCGACTGATTTTTAATTAGGAGCTACTCGATCTGAATCCATTTTTATCGAGTTAATGACATATTTTTTTCACCGATCTCACTTACTTGGTCATTTATGTCAACCTAGTTCTGATTTGAGGTGGCTAACAATTTGAGCCAATCCATGTCACTAGGTTAGTCATAATTATTATGACTAAGTCAAGTCAAGTTTAAAAAGATCTAAATTAAATCTTTCTAAAAAAATATTAAGTCTAAGATCTTTCATCATTGTAGATGTACGGGCCCATCTCAGGATTGATTATTCTCGATTGGATATAGTGGTTCAGTTGCATCAAAAAAATGCAACCATATCTATTGGACATTGGATGCTATGGATTGGGTTCAATATTCTGGATACGATGAGAGATTCAATTAGAAATCTAATTTATGCAAATGGTGGATTTGACTTAACTAAGGAGTGGAGCAATATTTCAGGCATGATGAGCTTCATGAATTAGAGACTAAATTTGAAAACACCATGATTAGAAAATCATTGGACAAGAGTTGTCTACTCATCGGTTGATCCATCATCAAAAACTGTTAGGTGAGGTGGTGAGCCAGTCGGTGGGATCGTACCATCCATTAAAAATCTATAATCATGAAGATTTTTGTATCTTTGTCAAGAGAGTGTAGAGATCCAAGTAAATAGTGGAAGCCTAATTTATTTAAAAATAAAATTTCTAAATAAATTGATTAAATTTGATTACAAAATCTAACTAAAAATTTTGACTCTCTACAGAAAAATATCTTTGTCCAACCTGCTAGTTTGTATCTTAGACACCCATAGATTGACCAGACCCAACTATAAGGATTAGCTCCAAAACTTCTTATTTTGGATTTTGAGAAGTTGACTCATGTATTAAAATAGGATCCTCCCACTTTATCAGTCCGTCCGTCCGCTGATCAGAGAGCATCTCTAAAAAAATGGATGGATGAAGATAGCAAAATCAGGTATTACATGTTGGACTCGATGTCTGATGAGCTTCAATATCAATATGAAGATATTAAGACTAGCTATCAAATGTTGGCTCACCTGTAAGAGTTATTTGCTGAACAGAGTCGCACAGCTAAATATCAAATCACTAAAAGACTTTTTAAGGCTCAGATGCATGATGGACAATCGGTCCAAGATCATTGTCTGATGATGATCAAGAACTTAGAAGAGCTTAAGAAGCTCGATGTCAAGTTAGATCAGGATCTGTAGATTGATATAATTCTACAATCTTTGACCGATGCGTCTTGATAGTTCATCATGAACTACCATATGCATAAACTACAAAATATCTTGGCTGAACTTATGAATATGTTGGTTACTGCTAAGCTCTTTATGAAAGGTTCAAAGGACTCAGTGCTTGCTGTGGAGCAAACTTCTTTCAAGAGAAAGTCTTTTGAAAAGAAGAAGTCCATGAAGAAGTAGAAGATAGATGGTGGAAAGAAGAAGAAGGTAGAGTCGAAGAAAAAGGCCGTTGATAAAAAAAAAATATTTTTATTGCAACACAGACAGCCACTGAAAGTGGAACTATCCTCTTTGCCTGACCAACCTGAAGAATAAGAAGGAGACAGGTCCTTCTGGAGGTATGCTCATTGTAGAATCTAACTTTATGATTTTTTCTATATCTAGTTAAATGCTTGGCTCTAGTTCTAGTGCTTACTGTGTACTTCTATGCAAGATCTTGAGGATAGCATAAGTCTGAGGAATGATGAGATGATCCTATGCATCAGAAATGGAGTAAAAGTTGCTGTTGTGACTGTAAAAATCTATCCTCTTTAATTATTGTCAGTATTAGATTTAGTTCTTAGAGACTATTTTTATGTGTCTGCAGTAAGTAAAAATTTAATTTCTGTTTCATGTTTAGCATAAGAAGGCTATGTAATTAATTTTCTTAAGGACCATTGTAATATTCTTTATGAAAAAAATAAAACTGCAAGTAGTTTCTTTATAAATGATCTCTATCAGTTACATATTAATGTTTCTATTTTTAATATCGAGCAAATTATGAATGCCATAGTATCAAAGTGACCTAGAGATAGTCTAAACAATAGGTATCTTTGGCACCTTAGGCTAGGTCATATAGCTGAAGACAGGGTTAACAAATTAAAAAAATTTGGGCTATTGAGTCCATTGACTTTCGAGTCATATCCAATTTATGAAACATGCCTTCATGGCAAAATGACCAAGCTTCCTTTTATAGGATATGGAGAAAGGGTGACATACCTACTTATCCTAATACATATTGATGTGTGCGGCCCATTTGATGTGCTGGTTAGAGGCAATTATGTCTACTTCATCATCTTTATCGATGATCTATCTTGGTACGGATATGTATATTTGATGTGACATAAGTCTGAAGCTTTTAAAAAGTTTAAGAAATTCAGACTCGAAGTAGAAAAATAAATAAATAAATCTATTAAGATTCTTTGATCAAATCGAGGAGACGAATATCTTAGTGGAGAATTCCTAGATTATCTTAAGAAAAATGGCATAGTCTCTCAATGAACTATATCTAGAATACCTTAACTCAATAGGATTTCAAAATGGAGAAATCAGATCCTATTAGATATGGTCTGATCCATGATAAGTTTCATGGACCTCCCTGAGTTTCTTTAAGGACATAGTTTGATGACCGCTATATATCTACTGAATAGGATTTCTTCTAAAATCATTTCTACCACACCGTACGAGATATGACATGTAAGAAACTAAGTCTGAGTCATCTTAGAATTTGGGGTTGTCTGGTCCATGTTAAGAGACAACAGACGGATAAATTAGAGTTTAGGTCCTTTAAAGCTAGATTTATTGGATATCCTAAAGAGTCATTAGGATATTATTTCGATCTTTCGAAAGATCAAAATGTGATTATGAGTCGACACGCCATCTTCCTTGAAAAATAGTTTATTCTAGATGGTTGCATCAAAAGATAGATTAGACTCGAGGAGAAAGTCTCCGATGAGAAATGAGCTAAGAAACCTATGGAGCCCAATCAGTTAGAGCCAACCCAGACACTACCTCTTTCACCTCATAGATCAAGTAGAATTTTTTGTCCTCCTAAAAGGTACTTAGGTACTATCTCAAAGGATGTAGAGAAAATATTTCTCATAGAAAATGAGATTCATGGTGATGATCTCAAAACCTATGACAAGACGATATCAGATATTGACTCCAAGAAATGGTTAGAGATAATGAAGTTAGAGATTGATTCAATATATTTGAATCAAGTCTGGATCTTGGTAGATCCATCTGAAGGTATAGTACCTATTAGATGTAAATGGATCTTCAAGAGAAAGATAGGTGCTGATGAAAATGTAGAGACATTCAAAGCAAGGCTTGTAGCGAAAGGGTATAGTCAGTGGGAAGGCATTGACTATCAAGATATATTTTTGCTAGTAGCCATGCTCAAATTCATCCGCACATTGCTTGTTATTGCAGTCTATTTCGATTACGAAATATAGCAGATGGACGTGAAAATGACGTTCTTAAATGGATATCTTGAGGAAGATATCTATATAGAACAGCTGTTAAGTTTCACATCCAGTAATGATGATCATAAGGTATGCGAGCTGTAAAGATCCATATATGGACTTAAGCAAGCATCTCGGAGCTAGAATGCTCGTTTTAATGATATAATCAAATCATTTAGATTCATCAAGAACAAGGAGGAGACCTATGTTTTCAAAAAGTTCAGTGGGAGTGCTTTGTCTTTTTCGTACTATACGTAGATGACATCCTTCTAATTGAGAATGATATTTTCATGTTGACTATAGTTAAAATATGGTTGTCTAAGGACTCCATGAAAGATCTAGGAAAGGCATCTTTTATTCTGAGAATTAAGGTCTATAGGGATAGATCGAATAGGATGCTGGGTTTCTCACAGAAAATATACATAGAGAAGGTGCTGAAGAGGTTCAGCATGGAAAACTCCAAGAGAGGTTTAGTATCCTTTAGACATGGCATTCATCTCTCCAAGAAGATGTGCCTTAGCACACCTGAGGAGATTGAACGCATGAGCAAGATCTCTTATGCTTCGATAATAGAGAGCCTCATGTATGCTTTGCTATGTATATGACCTAATATTGCCCATGCTGTGAGTGTCACAAGCAGGTATCAGTCGAATCCAGATGAAGAGCACTGAACTTCTGTGAAATGTATCCTTAAGTACTCGAGAAGGACTAAAGATGTGTTTCTAATTTTTGGTAATAGAAAACTCCAGGTCTAGAGATATACAGACTCAGATTTTATGTTCAACATAGATGATCGAAAGTCAATATCTAGAAGTCTGTTTATTTGTAATGATGGAGCTGTCAGTTGGAAGAGTTTTAAGCAGATGGTGATAGCAGACTCTACCATGGAAGCAGAGTACATCACTACATCAAAGACTGCAAAGAAGGTGTTCTGGTATAAAAAGTTTACCATAGAGCTTAAAGTGATGCCATCAGATATTGTCCCTTTGTACTGCGATAACAATGGTGCCATAGTCCTAGCTAAGAAGCCAAGGTCTCATTAGAAATTCAAGCACATCGAGCGGCGATACCATCTCATCCATGATTATCTTGAGAAAGGATATGTCGAGATCAAGAGAATCAATATTGTAGATAATGCAACTGACCCGTTGACAAAGCCATTGAGCCAGCAGAAGATCGAAACCCATCTTGAGAAGATGGGACTTAGATTTATAGCTAATTGGCTTTAGGTTAAGTGGGAGTTTGTTAGATGTGTGCCCTAGAAGTCAGATTGACTGACACTTATAATACACTTCTAAGAATAATTTTATAATTTTGACTATAAATTAATAAAAAAATTATTTTCTATCATAGTGTGTATTTAAAGTATCTATGATACATCCTTTGAGTTAATGATAATGACAATTCATATTTTCAAGAGATGAAAATTTAAGATATGAATTTTCATAATTAACTCATAAACTGTTTCCGACCGTAGGATTATCACGAGGATGATAATCGATCAGGAAGGTTGGTATACGATCGCTTTCTTAGGATAGATGAGTCTTAAGTCTATAGTATGAAGATATTGGAGTGAGAATACACGTACTCGTTAGAGAATGAGTGCATTAAGTGTGACCATCTCGAGTAGTCATAAGAAGGTCTACCTTTTCGTTGATAACTGGCTCGATGCTGCAATGGTGTGTTTGGTTCTTTGATCTAAGGTATATCGATAGTTCATCTTGAGGATGTTATAGTTTGACTATACCATAACTTGATCTCCTAGTCATTCAAAATCCTGAGGTGTATGTTGGCTATAGCATGTTCATTGTAGGAATTGGATTGCACCAATAGGAGATCTATCTACCTTGGTAGATGAGTAGTCCTATGATAATCATGAGATTGAGTTCTTAAGCCCATGGCCATGGCAGTATGAAGATGATAGAAAGAGATTCTACTAGGATTTCACATCGGATTCGAATCAAATGATTAATTCATATGACCGATGTTGGGTTTAATGAGTTCATATTAACCCTAATCTTATCGGAGCTCAAGATAGAAGAACCCAATCACACAGATAGCTACATGAGAGGTTTGCTTTCAGTTCTGATGGATTGCCACCATATACTGCTAGGTATTGCTGATGGATTTTGGGAGCAATTAAAAATATTTTGATGATCGATCATTCTAATTATATGAATCGGAAAAATTCTGATCCATCGAAAGATGTTTCGATGATATAGATGATAGAGATTATGACATATCTCATTATGATATGAAACTAAATCTAACTAGGTCATACAAATAAGGGTTTAGATCTGAATGTCATCAATTGAGCTAATCCTATTCGATTGATTTGGATTAGATCCAATCAAGTTCAAGCTAATCGTGCTAGCACACGATTGAGCTTGGCTTTCTCCTTCTGTAATCTTTTTGATTCATCATAATTAAGTCAAATTTTATTTAACTTATTTTTGTATCTTGAATGGATTTATTTTTATCTTACTGGAACCAATCTAGCTTAGATTAATTATAGAAATTAAATCCATTCCTAGTGCAATTGGACTAGAATCAAAAGTTGACCTATTTAAGAGAATTAAGGGTTACCTGATTAGATGCTTCTAGAAAATTTTTTGAAAATTATTTTACTTTGATTTTTGATATGTGATAGGGCTCGAGTCATACTATGGGTGTGCCAAATTTCATGATTTATGGTGGTATTTTGACTAGATTTTGATAGAGTTTGATTTGGATCAAACTCTTAAGGAAAGAGTCCTAGGCGCAATGGACTCTTTCTTATCTACTCATGTTGCCCACGTTTTGTTTCATTTTTGGTGAGAAAATTAGATAGGATTTGGTGGTTTAACATGGAGAATATTTCTAGATGTCCCTTTGATCAAATAATAAGCTATTTTGGTCAAAGAGAAACTCTATGTGGCGTTGGATTTTTAAACCTTTTCTCACACCATTGTGTAGTATCGCATGAAAATATTTTTCAAGCCCAAGTGCTATCACCCCTATCATATCCCATGCCTCCTCTGATCCTCTCTCTCTCCCTTTTCTACACACCAAAAGTTGAGCACAAATCAGAGAAGAAGGTCCAAGAATTTTGGCATAAGATTTAGCATCTACATGATGGTGTTCGTGAGACGAACGGACTACCTTCAGAAATTATTTTGAAAGATTTATAGATCAGATCCAGATTTAATCTTTTGAATAAAGCTTCATGAGGAGAAGACATTCAGATTCTACCCAAGTGGATACCAGTAGAGGCCAAGCGCATGCATGACTCCTTCTAGAACCTCAGGAATCATCAGAATCATCGTAGGATAATTAAATTATCCAATCAGATACTTAAAATTAAATCTAATTTAATTTTTAATATCAGATCACCTCAATCAAATCTAAGAACTCTTAGATTTGATCAAATCATAAAAATTTTTATAGAAAAATCCATCTCAGATCTGATCAGATTTGGACGATCCTATAGCAAAAAATAAGATTTTTCTTCAACATTATGGTTAAGCTTCTCATATAAAATAAAATATTTAAAAAATTAAATTATTTAATTGATAATTTCACTCACTATTACATCATTCAAGTATATTTTCGTATAGCCTTAAAGGGTCTGGAGCACTCTATGGATCTTGGATAGTCGAGTCACCGAGGGCTAATAATTTTATCTCATTACAATTCTGAAATTACATAAAAGTGTATCTACTATAGTAAACCCAAAGATGACTGTAATTTGATATAAAATTGATAGTAAAAGATTTACTAACTTGAATTGCATAAAGATGGAGAGTTCTACACCCAAAGATGGGAATAATCTCGGACTTTTGTAATCATAGTTAGTTAAACCATGAAAGTGCAACTAATATGATGGGTCATACTTTAAACATGAATTTTGTGAACATGCCATAATGAATATTCTTGCTTACATATTTCATATTATTGTTAATTATGATTTATGTGATGCATGTTTTGGTATTATTTATTATGTTTAAATTTATGATTAAAATTAATTGCAATACTTATCATATACTATGATTCTTATCCAAAGGTGTTTTATAGTTATATAATAAATATTATTAGCAAAATTATATTATGAAATCTGCATCATGATGGTAATTATAAGCATATTTTGTTATTTACAGTCATGACTCATGCTTCACTCTCGTCGCATCTATCTAATATTTTCAAATTAAATGATCAAATTATTTTGATTGGTACGAATAGGTTCTCATTATCTTAGGATGCCTAAATTTAGATTTGGTCCTTCGAAAATCTTAGCCAGATCCACTTACCTCCATTAATTCTCCTGATCATAAGAAATTATTTAAAAAATGAGAGCATTCTAATAGGTTATCTCTCATGATTATTAAAAGTTTTATAGCAAGAGACATTAGGAGATTTATTTCTGATAATAAATTGGCCTCTGAATATCTTTTCTCTATAGAACAATAGTTTATCAGATCAAGTAAAATCTTAGCTGGTACTCTAATGAATAAATTAACCTTTATAAAATATGATGGATTTTTTGGAGTGTGAAAGTACATTATAGAAATGCATGATATAGCTGGAAAATTAAATGATTTGGATATGATGGTATCTGAAAACTTTCTTATCCAGTTTATTCTCAATTCTCTTCCATCCTAATTTATCCAATTTATGATTTACTATAATACACATAAGAAATCATGGATAATGAATGAACTTATCTTCCAATGTATGCAAGAGGAAGAGAGATTGAAATAGGAAGGGATCCCAGTTATTCATGTAGTTTCACAGGAGCATCCTAAGAAAAAAAGGTGAAGAAAGAAAATAAAGGATCCAGCAATCCACCAACAAAAGTTTGTCATAAATTAAAATATTTTTTCTGCAAGAAGAAGGAACATATCAAGAAGAATTGTGAGAAAAGAAGAAAATGGTTTGAAAAGAAGGATATTCCCTCATCACTTATTTGTTTCAAAATCAATTTCATTGATACTTCTTCTAATACTTCGTGGATTGATTCGGGTGCCGCAATTCATATTGCCAATTCAATGTAAGAATTTCTTTCAAGCCTAAAATCAAATAATAGATAGCGGTAGATCTTTTTGGGAAACTGGATGAAGTCCAAGATCATTACAGTCGGGATCTATAGACTTATTGCAGACATCGAATTTTAATTAGATCTACATGATGTCTTTTATGTTCTTTTAGTATCTAGAAATTTAATTTCTTTGTCAAAACTTGATTTAGAAGATTTTTCATTCACTTTAGTAAATTCAAGTTTTAAATTAATGAAAAATTTTATTTTGGTTGGTACTGGAATATTATGCAATGGATTATATAAATCAAATTTGGATTATTCTTTTAAACAATCTTTGCTTATTTTAAATATTAATGTCGGAATAAAATGTGGTATTATAAATAAGAGTTCTTCAATACTGTGGCATAGGCGATTAGGTCACATATCAACAGAAAGAATCACTAGATTGATTAAGAAAGGTATTTTATCAAATCTAGATTTTAATGATTTTGGTATGTACATCGATTGTATTAAAGAAAAATAAATTAAAAATCATAAAAAGCATACCACTAGAAGTCAAGGACTCTTAGAATTGATACATACCAATATTTGTGGTTATTTTACATTTTGTTTTGGAGGGCAAAAGTATTTTATTATCTTTATTGATGATTTCTCACGTTATGGTTATGTTTTTCTATTACATAAAAAGTCTGAAGCTTTGGAAGTCTTTATGGTGTACAAAGTTGAAGTAAAAAATTAGTTGAACAGAAAAATTAAGGTTGTGTGATCTGATAAGGATGATGAATACTACGATAGAAATGATGAATCTAGCCATAATTCTGGATATTTTACCAAATTTCTTAAACAACATGGCATTGTAGCACAGTATACTATGCCAGAAAATCCTCAACAAAATGGTATGGTTGAAAGACGTAATTGTATATTGATGGACATGGTAAGGAGTATGATTAGTAAATCCTTATTATCCTTGAATTTATAGGGAGAAGTCTTAAAAATCGCTATGTATATCCTAAATCGGGTACCTAGTAAGACCGTTCCTAAAACTCCTTTTGAGTTATAGATGGATAGAAAACCAAGTTTAGGATATTTACATGTTTGGGATTGTCCCATAGAGGCTCGATTATATAACTCACAAGAAAAAAAATTGGATTCTAGAGCAGTTAGTTGTTATTTTATAGGATATTCAGAAAGATCAAAGAATTTTAGATTTTATTTTCCATCACATACCACTAGAATTGTTGAAATTGAAAACGCTAAGTTCATTGAGGATGGTGAAAATAGTGAAAGTGGTATACCACATAATACGATGCTATAAGAAATAATAGAATCTCTTCCTATTACAGTAATATCTAGAAATATTTCACTTGAGCCTGCTCAACCTAAGACTATGGAACATCAATAGGTGATTGATACACCATTTCCTGAATAGACTATCAATGAATCGATTCAATTGAAAATAATCATAATAATGATATTGAAGCTGAAATATTATGAAGATCTACTAGAATTAGAAGATCGACTATTTCAGATGATTATATTATATACTTACAAGAATATGATTATAATATTGAAATAAATAATGATCTAGTTTTATTTAAGGATGCCATAAAAAATGATGAACTTTGGTTAGATGCCATGAAAGATGAGATGGAATTCATGAATAAGAATCAAGTCTGAAAACTTATCGAATTATCTAAAAGATTTAAGCTTGTAGGTTGTAAATGGATTTTTAAAACCAAACGGGATTCCAAAGATAATATCGAGAGATATAAAACTAGATTTGTAGTAAAAAGATTCACTCAAAAGAAAGGCATTGATTATCATAAAATATATTTTTTTTATTTTTAAAAAGAATTTATTTAGAATCATTATGGCATTAGTAGTTTATTTTGATTTAGAGCTACATTAAATGGATGTCAAGATAGCATGTTCATTGTAGAAATTGGATCGCACCAATAGGGGATCTATCTACCTCGATAGATGAGAAGAAGTCCTATGATGATCATGAGAATCGAGTTCATAAGCCTATGACCATGGTAGTGTGAAGATGATAGAAAGAATTTCTATTAGAATTTCATATCAGACTCGAATCAAATGATTAATTCATATGACGGATGTTGGATTTGATGAATTCACCTTAATCCTAATCCTATTAGGGCTCATGATAGAAGAACCCAATCACACATGTAGTTGCATCGAGATGTTCACTTTTAGTTCTGATGGATTGCCACCATATACTGCTAGGTGTCACTGGTGGATTTTGAGAGTAATTAGAATGATCTTGATGATCGATCATTCTAATTACGTGAATTGAAAAGTTCTGGTCCATCGAAAGAAGTTTTGATAATGTCGATGATAGAGATCGTGATATATTTTATTATCATATAGAACTGAACCTAACTAGATCATACAAATTAGAGTTTGGGTCTGGATGTTATCAATTAGGCTAACATAGTTTGATTGATTTGGATTAGATCTAATCAGGTTCAAAAAAATTATGCTAGCATATGATTGAGCCTGACTTTCTCCTTCTGTAATCTTTTCTATCATAATTGAGTCAAATTTAATTTGATTCATTCTTACATCTTAAATGAATTTAATTTTATCTGACTAAAATCTATCCAGGTCAGATTAATTATAAAAAATAAATTCATTTCTAGTGCAATTAGACTAGGGTCAATAGTTGACCTAATTGAGAGAATTGAGGGTCACCTGATCAGAGGCTCCTAGAAAATTTTCTAAAAATTATTTTTTTTAATTTTTAGATATGTGATAGGGCTCGAGTCATACTTTGGGTGTGCCAAATTTGGTAATTTTTGAAGGTGCATAGACTAGTTAAGATAGAGTTTGATTTGGATCAAACTCTTAAGGAAAGAGTCTTAGGTGCAATAGACTCTTCTTTATCTTCTCATGTCACCACCTCTTGAAGGGGTTTTTGGCATCAAAATAAAATAGAGATCTGGTGTTTGACATGGAGATTAATTCTAGAAGTCCCAATGATCAAATAACTGATTATTTGGTCAAAGAAGGACTCCTATATGGTGCATGGAATTATAAAAATCCTTCTTGTGCCAAAGAAAGGAGTATGTATTTTATTTTTCCCACGCCCAAAGTGCTACCACCCCTTTCATCTTCCATGCCCCTCCAATCCTCTCTCTCTCTCTCTCCTACATGCCCAAAAGGTTGGGCACAAATAATGAAGAAAGTCCAAGAAAGTTGGTGAAAAGTTCAGCATCTACGTGACGGTATTCGTGAGACGAGCACGCTGCATTCAAGTTCTTTTCGAAGAATCTAAAAATTAGATTCAGATCTAATCCTTGAAAAAAAGATTTATGAGGAGAAGACATCTAGATCCAGCCCAAGTGAACTCTGGTAGAGACCAAGCATGTACGTGGCTCGATCCAAAACCTCAGGAGCATCAGGATCATCATTAGGATAATCGGATTACCCTAATCAGGTAACAATGATTATTTTCTTTTTTAGATTTAATTTTTATTTTTAATATCAAATCACCATAATTAGATCTAAGAACTCTTAAATTTGATAGAATCATTTAAAATTTTTTTAGCTAAATTCATCCCATATCTGATCAGATCTGGACGATCCTACGGTAGAAAATAGAGATTTTCCTTCAACTGGTATCAGAGCTGCATTGGTAGTTCTTCAGATCTATTTTAGATTTAATTTTATTTTTATTTATAACTTGATATTAAAAAATTTTAGATATCACATTAGATATGATTAGATCTAAAATTAAAAAATTAAAAATTAAATAATTTAGATCTATAGTGTATGAGATGCATGACTAGACTAGGCATAGAATAGTTCTATGTGTAGTCTAGTATAATCATATTTTTAATTTAATTAAATATAATTTTAGATCTATTTTATTTTTATTTTTTTAATATTATAAATATTATAATTAGATCTAAAAAAATAAAATTTTTAATTTTTAATTTATTCATATGAGATATGAAAGATGCATGTTTAGACTAGTTGTAGAATAGTTCTATAAACTATCTAGAATAATTTTATTTTGATGTAATCAATTTAAATTCTATTTTTTAGATATTATATGTGATATATTAGATCTGAAAGCATGCATGTTTAATTAAGTTATGATACATGAGATGTATGCAAGGCGTGTATAGGTTAGATTATTAATTATATGCGATATATGATTTAGATCTAACTTATTTTATAGTAGAAAATATATTTTTGATTAAGACATTCTCCTTGGCTGTCTGGTCATAAGAATAAAATAAAATTTAAAGGCCCTCTCCTTTCATTTAATGGGGTATTCTTATGGCATGTAAGGATGCTGCGCGTTCGTCTTTAATTAAAAATCAGAGTTTACTTTTTTGCAAAATCTTAGATTTTGAAATCCTAAAATTTTAATATATATTTTTATTTATGAATCCAAACTTAATTAAGTATTAAGATAATAAAATCAATTAGGTCTAAAAATTATGAATTTTTAGATCTAAGACACCTTCGTAATATTGGATTCGGGCATGGGTAGCTCAATTAAGTCTAGCGATTGATCAAACCAAATTAAGAGTTGGTTAGGTAAGATCAAGAGTACTTAAAATTGATTAGTCCAATAGGATTAAGTTTGGGTCAAGATTGACTCACATTCACATGTGGTTGACCAAGTCAAGACCTAATTTGACTCCATGATTTAAGCTTGGATTGTAGGCTAATTCGATTGATTTTGATTTGATAATTTAATGTCTAAGATAAGTCTGGCAGATACGATCGATTGATTTTTAATTGAAAGCTACTCGATCTGAATGCATTCTTATCGAGTTAATGGCATATTTCTTCCATCGATCTCACTTATCTGACCATTTATGTCAATCTAGTTCTGATTAGAGGTGGCTAATAATTCGAGCTAATCCATGCCACTAGGTTAGTTATAATTGTTATGACTAAGTCAAGTCAAGTTTAAAGAGATCTAAATCAAATTTTTTTAAGAAAATATTAAGTCATAGGTCTTCCACTAGTGTAAATGTGCAGATCCTTTTTGAGGTTGATTATTCTCGACTGGTTATAGTAGTTCAGTTGCATCGAAAAGATGCAATCATATCTATTAGACATTGGATGCTATGGATTGGAGGATGGGTTGGACTCAATATTCTGGATATGGTGAGGGATCCAATCAGGAATCTAATTCGTACAAATGGTGGGTCTGACTTAACTAAGGAGTGGAAGAATATTTTGAGCACGATGAGCTTCATAAATTAGAGATCAGATTTGGATGCATTATGATTAGAGAATCATTAGACAAGAGTTATCCACTCATCGATTGATCCATCATCAATAATTGTTAGGTGAGGTGGTGAGTCAGTCGGTGAAACTGCCCACCTACTAGAAATCAATTGATCGCAGAGATTTTTGCATCTCTACTAAGAAAGTATAGAGATCCAAGTAAATAGTGAAAGCCTAATTTATTTAAAAATAAAACTCCTAAATAAATTGATTAAGTTTAATTATAAAATCTAACAAAAAATTTTAACTCTCTATAAAAAAATATCTGCATCCAACCTACTAGCCCATATCCTAGACATCCATAGACTGACCGACCTAATTGGAAGAATTGATTCTGGAACTTCAAAATTATTTTGGATTTTGAGAAGTTGACTTATGTGTTGGAACAAAATTCTTCCACTTTATCAGTCTGTCCATCCACCGTTCAGAGAGTATTTTTGAAAAAGTGGATGGATGATGATAATAAAATTAGGTATTACATATTGGACTCGATGTCTGATGAGCTCCAGCATCAACATGAAGACATAAAGACTAGCTGCCAAATGTTGGCTCACCTACAAGAGTTGTTTGGTGAACAAAATCATGTAGCCAAATATCAAATTACTATGAGACTTTTTAAGGCTCAAATGCATAATGGGCAGTTGATTCAAGATCATTATTTGATGATTATCAAGAATTTAGAAGAGCTTGAGAAGCTCAGTGTCAAGTTAGATCAGGATCTGTAGATTGATATAATTCTACAATCTTTGACTGGTGTATATGAGCAGTTCATCATGAACTACCATATGCATAAACTCTAAAATATCTTGGCTAAATTTATTAACATACTGGTTATTACTGAGCTCACTATGAAAGGTTTAAAGGACTTAGTTCTTGCTATAGAATGAACTTCCTCCAAAAAAAAAAATTTTGGAAAGAAAAAGAAGACCACGAAGAAGCAAAAGACGGAAGGTGGAAAGAAGAAGAAGATAGAGCTGAAGAAGAAGGTCACGGATAAAGAAAAATATTTTCATTGCAACATCAACGGTCATTGAAAGTGGAACAGCCCTTTATACCTAGCCAGCCTGAAGAACAAGAAGGAGGCAGATCCTTCTGAAGGTATGCTCATTATAGAATCTAATCTTATGATTTTTTTTGCATCCAATTGGGTGCTGGACTCTAGTTTGAGTGCTCACTTGTGCACTTCTATGTAGGATCTTGAGGAGAGCTGGAGGCTGAGGGATGGTGAGATGATTCTGTATTTCAGAAATAAAGCAAGAGTTGCTGCTGTGATCATGAAAACCTACACTCTTCGACTACCGTCAGGATTAGATTAAGTTCTTAGGAACTATTTTTAGGTGCCTGTAGTAAGCAAGAATTTGATTTTTGTTTCATGTTTAGCACAGGAAGGCTATGTAATTAATTTTCTTAAGGACCATTGTAATATTCTTTTTGAAAGAAATAAAATTGTAAGTGATTTTCTTATAAATGATCTCTATCAATTACATATTGATGTTTCTATTTTCAATATCGAACAAAATATGAATGCCATAGGATCAAAATGATCTAGGGATAATCTAAATGATAGGTATCTTTGGCATCTTAGGCTAGATCATATAGCGAAAGATAGGATTAACAAATTAAAAAAATCCATACTATTGAATCCGTTGATCTTCGAGTCATATCCGATTTGTGAATCATGCCTTCATGGCAAAATGATCAAGCTTTCTTTTGTAGGACATGGAGAAAGGGTCACAGACCTACTTATCCTGGTGCGCAGATGTGTGTGGCCCATTTGATGTGCTAGCCAGAGTGGATCTTATTAGATATGGTTTGATCTATGATGAGCTTTATGAACCTTCCTAATTTTCTTTGGAGACATAGTCTAATGACTGCTATATATTTATTGAATAGAATTTCTTCTAAAATCGTTCCTACCATACTATATGAGATATGTCATGGTAAGAAACTAAGTCTGAGTCATCTTAAAATTTGGGATTGTTCGGCTCATGTCAAGAGAAAACAAGCAGATAAGATAGAATTTAGATCCCTTAGAGCTCAATTCATTGGATATCTTAAAAAGTTGTTAGGATATTATTTCTATCTTTCAGAAGATCATAATGTGATTGTGAGTCGACATGTTATTTTTCTTGAAAAATAATTTATTCAAGATGGTGGCATCGAAAGATAGATTAGGCTCGAGGAGAAGATCTCCGAATAGCAATGAGCTAAGGAACCTATCGAACCCAATCAGATTAAGCCAGTCCAAACACTACCTCCTTCACTTCAAGAATCAACTAGGGTTTTTCGTCCTCTTGAAAGATATTTAGGTACTATTCAAGAGGATGTTGAGAAAATATTTCTTATGAAAAATGGGTTTTATGGTGATGATCCTAAGACCTATAACGAGACGATATCAGATATCGACTCCAAGAAATAGTTAGAGATAATGAAATCAAAAATTGACTCAATACGCTCGAACCAAGTATGGACCTTGGTAGATCCATCTGAAGGTATAGTACTTATTGGGTGTAAATGGATCTATAAAAGAAAGATAGGTACTGATAAAAATGTAGAGACATTCAAAGCTAGGCTTGTAGCGAAGGATTATAGTCAATGCAAAGGCATTGATTATCAAGATACCATCTCGCTGTTGAAAAATATGTAGGATTTCATGCATGAATTTCAAAATTCTTTTAAAATATAACGCAGTGAAAGATATAGATTAAACTATTTAATCAACAGAAGCACGTAATCAAATTACTAAATCCTTCAACTAGGATCTATAACATGTCATAATGCATTTTTAAATCTAAAAATAAATACTTTGATATTGATCAAATCAATATCCTAGATCTAGAACAGTTCTAGATCAAAATCCTAGATGGTATCCAGGTAAGAGAAGAATCAAATATCTTACCTTCACATGGATTGAGAACTCCATGGTTGATTTTTATTATTGCTTTTAGAGCCGCACATACATCCAACTTTTACAGGTGATCCATACGAGACTGTAACAAAATCGAAGGTTTGTCGAACGAAGATCCGCTTGAAGTACTAGCTTCTCACGGATCCCTCCAGATGGTTAATTTAAAATTTATTCTTCTAATCTCTTAGACACTCCAAGAGATGAAGAATAAAAGGAGGAATAAGAGAGAAATCAAATCTTTGGATCTTCCAAAAAATCAGAAATAAATAAATTAGAAAAAGTCCTAAGAGAAGATAAATCTTCTCTTTCAGGATATCAATGATTGATGTCCTAAAAATATCTTTATGCTAGGACAAAGGGAGACCTTCTCTCTTAGACTTTTTTTATATTTCTAGATCTTACATATTTTGATTTTTCTTATAGAAAAATCTCACAAAAATATGGAGAAGAAGGGTTCTTAAAAAAACCCTAAGAGAAGATCTTCTTCTCTTCTTCTTCTCTCATCAGGATATGATCAGATTATGTCCAAAATAAACCTCCATGCCCCAACTCCTTAGAGCACTCATCCTTCACAACCTCTCTCTCTCTCTTTCTCTTAGATTTTTATCATAGAAAAATCAGATAAAAAATAAAGGAAAAAGACTTTGAAACAAAATCACAAGAGAAGACAATCTTCTCTCTTACCTTGTCTTCATCAAGACATCAACAATTGATTTCCAAATTAAAGCTTCTCCTCCAAGAAGATGGGCGCCCCAAACCACCATGCTTTCTTCCTATTTTTTCGTCTATTTTTCTATGGAATACCAGGGAAAATTCATGCCATAAATCCCATAAAAAGTGGCATCCTCCTTATTTAACTTTGACTAGGTCAAAACCTAGTCAAAAAAAGGAAACAACTGAGTATGGGGGCGTCCAACTCTTGGACGCCTCTCCAATTTTTCTAGACATGAGAATCCTTTATTCCATGCACACTTGGGAGAAAAAGGGGTTGGACAAAATGAATTTGCATGGAGAAGTAGGCACATAAGTGGGAGGTGGTTTTGATTCCATGAACTCTATCTATTAGAGTTTAAACAAAAACCAATTTCTATGTTTTGACCAATTCAAAATCAAATAAAAAACATCAAATTAAGAAGCATGAAGAGGACTCTTAGGCATGGAAATAAGTCATGTTAACTTCTAAAAATAAAGTATGGGCGTGAAAATTTTTGGCGCAAGGAAAGGAGGAGTCCTAGTCTAACTAGGACTCTCCTATTTTGACCAGGTCAAAGCTATCTTAAATCTAATTTAAATCTCATTTAAATTAGATTTGAGTCAATCTAATTAATAAATAATTCTAATATAATTAAAAGTCTAATTAAATTAGATTTAAATTATATTTAAATCTAATTTAATTTTTAATTAAACTAGATTTTAGTTGGACTCAAGTCCTAGTCAAATAGGGACTTGTTCTTCCTCATAATTGGCTTATCCAATAAATTAATTAGATTTAATTTAATTAAGTTTAAATTAATTTTAATTAAATTTAATTTAATTAAACTTAATCTCAGCCCAATTGCTCAATCAGATTAAGCTAATTGGCAATCTAATTGCTAATCAATCCTCCTACAACACTTGCATTAGGTCAAATATCAATCACATTGAATGTTTGATCTTAGAATGATTCTTAATCATCGATTAACCATCTGATTTGATTATAATCTCTAATGTATATGATTTCATAGGTTTGAACCTAAGTCGATAGCACAGGAACCAATTTCTGTACCAATCGAAATAACCATCTAGTAATGATTTTCGACATCCGAATAGGTCGAATGTATGCAAAGCAACATTCTTAGAATCCTAGCCCATGGTTACCGTATAATTCATCTCTATGATCAATAATGCTCAAGACTACTTCGAGTATGCTGTTAATATTCATACAAATCATCTCTATCGTGTCTCAAAATTTTATAAATTTTGTGATAATTCATATACTAATTCCAATCATCTATCACTTAGATGATTGGCTTTAGGATATATTTTCCAACAACTCTCACTTAGACTAAAGTCAATCAGAATGATATCAAATATTCTATCTTTTACTTGAGCTCGTAGGACTCCTTAGTTCCGAGGCCTTCGCAAATGGGTTGGTTAAGTTCTTCTTTGTTATCGATCTTTCAAAGATCGACGTTATCCTGATCTAAAATCAAAGGTGATAGTGATGTAGAATATGCTGGTTCTTTAGTTCTTTAGCCCAAGCTATGGCTCCAGTACTATGATAGGACTGGACCATCGGTGGAGGATGCCACTCCCAATCTGCTAATGAATCTCAGCAACTATATAGCTTATTTGGCGACATCATATGCCATAATGTACTCTACATCACTAATTGAATAGACTATAGTATCCTACTTGGAACCTTTTTAGTAGATTGTTCCTATAATTAGGGTATGATCCAACACTTTCTTGCTGTCATCTTGATCTAACTAAAATCAAAACATCCATATATTTTAAATTAATATTTTCATATTTGAGTCACTAGATCTTAGTATTTTTCAAATACTTAAAGATTGTCTATACAATCTTCTAGTGGTTTTCACTTAGATCAGATTGGTATCTGCTCACTTTTCTTAGTGAGTATATCATATCTGATTTAGAACATGAAAAAATTAGATGACAGTTAAACCTTTATTTCTTGCAATGCTGGAATACCATTTTCGATTAAGAGAATTTCATCCATAGACAACACAAAGAATAACACTATAGAATATTTTATCCACTTATAAATATAGAGTTTATCTTTATTCATAACAAAGACATATATTCAAAACGTATGTTCCAAAACTGAGATAATAGCCAAACAGGCTTTACCTTTCCATCTGTGCTACTATGATTCTTTTGAAAATTTATTTACACCCAATGAATTTTATTCCTTCAGATGAATCAACTAGTATCCACACATTATTGATTTTCATGAACTTCAATTTAGATTATGTGACTCTAAGCCATTTCTCAGAGTCAGACCACTATATTGCATCCTTATAGATGATCGAATCCTTGTTGTTCTCATCGAGCTCAATAGGATCGCCATTCTGGACCTAGATACTGAAGTATCTATCCGGCTAATATGATACTCTATCGAATCTTCTTAAAGATGCTACTTTAATGGGCTTCAAATTTAATCTGATCAAATTCGATTCTATAAGTTTACTAGATTGTGTCGGTTCATTTTCTATCAGTCAAACTTCTCCAAGTTCAACTTGATAGGCATTAGTTCCTTCTCTAAGAATTTGCTTTTCAAAAGAAATGCCCTATTGTTGATAAACATCTTATATTCTACAGCATGGTAGAATTAATAATGCTTAAATACCTATTGGATCAAGATTCAAGTTTATCTATATGCAATCCTATGACATAAGCTAATCAATCCTAAATCTAAAGGTGAGAGAGTCTAGGTCTATGCTTGATCCATATCCCATATGGAGTCTTTACAATAGATTTACTCGGTATAAATATTCAAAGTAAAACAAATAGTCATAAGAGCACAATCCTAAAATACATAGACTAGTGAATTCTATCGTGGATTGAACTATATCCAATAAAGTTCAATTTCTCCTTTAGATATACTATATTTCGAAAAAAAATTCACTGAGAGAGAATTCTATTCTCTTCTAGATATGTCACAAACTTACTGAATAAGTATTCGTCTCTTCGATCTGATCGAAGAGATCCAATACTATTTTTAATTTATTTTTTATTTTATTATTGAATCATTTGAATATTTTAAACGATTCAGGTCAGACGCATCCATACCTAGATAGGTCATCTGTAATGAAATATTAATATTTTTCTTCGGCACTTAAGTTCATAGGTCCACATACATCACTATGTATGAGACTTAGAACTTTATTAGCTCCTTCATCTTTTTCAGTAAAAGATGATTTTATCATCTTTTCAAAAAGACAAGACTCACAGGCTATCAATAATTCATAATCATTAATATCGAGATTTTTTTCTTAAGCTAATCTGTTTATCCTATTCTTGTCAAGATGACTAAACCTATAATGCCAAAGATAGACATCCATGATATAATCTAACATGGATGTTTATTAAATGTGTACATTATACTTAACAGACTTTATCAATATTAAATATTATTTTTTTATTATTCATATATTATTATAATATTATTCATAATAATATTACAACAATCTTCTTTATTGATAAATGATAACCATCTCTGACCAAAAGGTCAACAAAGATTATATTTATCATAAATAATGGACAATAGTGATAATCACTCAAAATGACATCTTTTAAAAATAAGCTTAATAATTTCTAAAATTAGGATTAGAACAAGACTTCTATCCTCGACGTTCAGGTATTTTTCATTATTTTCAAACATTCCACTTACCTAAAGTCCTTACAACAAATTGCAAAAGATCATCGGTATCTAATACCTAGGTAGTAGAATTATATATAGAAAAATTTTAAGGTATTATCATATAACATGATTGATGAGAAACTCTTACTTCTTTCTCTTGTTCAGCTTGTTGTGGTCAAGAAAAGCAAGACAATTCTTCTTCTTATGATCCTGCTTCTAACAGTAGAAGCACCATGCCTAATTTGGATCAATATTGGACTAATTATTTTGACTGAGCTTGAAAGCCCCAATACGAATCCATTCATACTGCTAAACCAAAATTAACTTTCGATACTAATTATCGAAGTTGGATCCCATAAGTCATTACTGTCTAATAGTGATAGGAGCAATTAAGGTGTAGCTTTGATTTGAGAAAAGAGAACATAGACGTAATGTATATAAATTATTTTAAGTCTAGAGACTTGGACTTTAGTCTTAAGGTTTTTTCACTATTTTATTCAAATTGGTAGTCTCTACCTCCAGTTCAAAAAATTATTTTAATTTCTTAGTAAGTACTAGAATCTACATAGACTACACACATGCCCAACTTTGGTCAGCCAATCCATGTGCATCTACGAATATGTTCATTAATCAATTATTTCTCCAAACAACTTTTAGTAATTTAATTTTATCCCAAAAATCTAATCAGTAGGCTTTTGCCTCCACTATAAGGATCCAATTAGGTTCAACCATTAGCATGACCATACTTGGTACATCTAACTAATGAATGATTAAGCTGAAGGTTGGTTGGCCAACCTAACCACCATTAGAGAGATACTTTAAATTATCATATTATGAATGATAATTTTATTAGTCAATAAGCACTAGGCTTTTGGACCTCCAATGATTATTGAGTTAATGAACTCATTATCATCTAACTTAATGGGATGCTATAACTCAGTCATCTTCATAACTTTATCATTTTAAGAATCTAATAATTTTAGAGAATTTAAATTATTAGTAATTTAAGAATAGAAAGAATATTGATCAATTTACTCCTACTGACTTCACCAAGTCAAGTCCTCCCACTGACTTCTCAAGTCATTTATGAGGACTAGGATCAATATCGGTCCATGGGCAACTAGATCAGTCTCACTGAATAAAATCAGTCTCACTAATTTTCTATGTGACATCGGTTAGCATAAATCAATGAGCAACCTAATCAAGACCTGATTAACCATATTGGCTGCATAAGTAAGATCTATGGAAGGATCTGCCAAGACTTATCTTAGACACCATCAGAAATAGCCAAGTAAGTAGGCTGTCAATTAAAAACCACCGATCTGAAAATGCCAGACTTTCCTTAGACATCAATCAGTTTATCAATTTTGATTTGATCTGCCTAAAGACTCGGGCTCGACCACTGAGCCACGATCAGTATCCATTTGTTAGATGTATGGACTTTGATCAACTATAACTATTGAAGTGATCTAAAGAAATGACCTAATCCTAATTAACTATTAATTAAGTTTGATCAATTTCTTAACTAAATCCATATTTAATCTAACCCTAGGTCTAATCCAGTTAAGGACCTAATCAAAGCTAACCCATTATCCTTTAATCCATGTTTTATGAAATTATCTTAGGATCTTCAAATCACAAATCTAGATCCTAAATAATCACTTAATTTTCAATTAAGTTCGAGGCTGAGGTTTGGAGTTCGGCATTTCAAAAATATTTTTCAAAATTTGAAAGGTTTTTTACACTCTAGCACTATTTCATTAAATAAGTCGACTCATTTTAAAAATGGATCAGCTTATTTCATAAACAAGCATTAGATGTAGGTTTGATCACATAAAATCAGCCAATTATGATATTCAGCCAACTTCTCAGTCGGGCTGGCTTGGATTCCATCTGAGCTGGCCTGAGTAGAAGTCGAGCCAGCTCGATTCTGAGATAGTCGACTTGGGCAGAAGGCTGGAAGGCCATCATTCCCATCGGATGGTCTCAGATCCCATCTGAGCCGGCCCAATTTTTGATCGAGTCGACTGGAGCATCATCCAAAAATCGTATCATGACTGGCATGCTGGTCGAGCCAACTTGATTCCTGAGAGAATCGACTCGATCAACGAACAGAATCATTTTTAAGATCTTATTCAGGTTTAATCTAAAATTATGTACTCTACATAAAAATTATAAACTTATTTAGATCTCATCTAAATACTAATTCATAATAAAATTCAAATTAAATCCTTCAAACACATCATAAAAAATATTAGATCTAATCTAAAAATTTTATGATTAATTTTCTAGATCGCAACGTACTAGGACAACCTCTCCACTGTAAGGAATAAATCTTATAGCAGGACAACCTACAGTCCGTGCGATCATTATTTTTATTTTTTAAATTTATTTTAATATAAATATGATCGTGTTATAAAAGAACATAGATGCTATGGTATCACTATTGAAAAATATGCAGGGTTTCATGCATGAATTTCAAAATTTTTTTGAAATATAATGCAATGAAAGATATAGATTAAATTATTTAATCTATAGAAGTATGTAATCCAATTACTAAATTCTTCAACTAGGATCTATAACATATCATAATGCATTCTTAAATCTGAAAATAAATACTTTGGTATTGATCAAATCAATACCCTAGATCTAGAACAGTTCTACATCAAAATTCTAAATCATATCTAAGTGAGAGAAGAGATCAAATATCTTATTTTCATGCAGGTCAAGAACTTCATAGTAGATTTTGGTTGTTGTCTTTGGAGCTGCATACGCATCCAGTCTCTACAGGTGATCCATACGAGACTGCAATAAAATCGAAGGTTCGTCGAACAAAGATCTGCTCGAAGTGTTAGCTTCTCACGGATATCTCTGGATAGTTAATCTAAAATTTATTCTTCATATCTCTTGAATACTTCAAGAGATAAAGAATAAGAGAAGAAATAAGAAAGAAATTCAACCATTGGATCTCCCAAAAAATTAGAAATAAAATAAATTTGAAAATGTCCTAAGAGAAGACAAATCTTCTCTTTCGGGACATCAATGATTGATGCCCTGAAAACATCTTTATGCTAGAACAAAGAAAGACCTTCTCTCCTAGATTTTTCTCATGTTTCTAGATCTTGCACTTTTTGATTTTTCTCATAGAAAAATCTCACAAAAATATGGAGAAGAATGGTTCTTAAAGAAACCATAAGAAAAGAACTTCTTCTCTTCTTCTTCTTCTCTCATCAGGACATGATCAGATCATGTTCAAAATAAACCTTCATGCCCCAACTCCTTGGAGCACTCATCCTCCACACCCTCTCTTTCTTTCTCTCAGATTTTTATCATAAAAAAATTAGATCAAAAATAAAGAAGAAAGACTTTGAAACAAAATCATAAGAGAAGATAATCTTCTCTCTTACCTTGTCTTCATCAAGACATCAACAATTGATGTCCAAATTAAATCTTCTCCTCCAAGAAGATGGGTGCCCCAAACCACCACTCTTTCTTCCTATTTTTTCTTCTATTTTGATGTGGAATACCAGGGAAAAGTCATGCCATAAATCCCACAAAAAGTGGCATCCTCCTTATTTAACTTTGACTAGGTCAAAACCTAGTCAAAAAAAGAAAACAACTAAGGAGTATGGGGGCGTCCAACTCTTGGATGCCTCTCCAATTTTTCTAGATGTGAGAATTCTTTATTCCATGCACACTTGGGAGAAAAAGGGGGTGGACAAAATGAATTTGCATGGAGAAGTAGGTGCATAAGTGGGAGGAGGTGGTTTTGATTCCTTGGACTCTATCTAGTAGAGTTTAAACCAAAACCAATTTCTATGTTATGACCAATTCAAAATCAAATCAAAAACATCAAATTAAGCAGCATGGAGAGGACTCTTAGGCATAAAAATAAGTCACGTTAACTTTTGCAAAAAAAGTGGGGGCATGAAAATTTTTGGCGCAAGGTGTCCTAGTCTAACTAGGACTCTCTAATTTTGACTAGGTCAAAGCCATCTTAAACCCAATTTAAATCTTATTTAAATTAGATTTAAGTTAACCTAATTAGTAGATATTTTTAATCCAATTAGGAGCCTAATTAAATTAGATTTAAATTATATTTTAATTTAATTTAATTTTTAATCAAATTAGAAATTAGTTAGACTCAAGTTCTAGTCAAATAAGGACTTGTTCTTCCTTGTAATTGGCTTATCCAATAAATCAATTAAACTTAATCCAATTCAGTTCAAACTAATTTTAATTGAATCTAATTTAATTAGACTTGATCTCAGTCTAATTACTCAATTAGATTGAGCCAATTAGCAATCTAATTGCTAATTGATCCTTCTACAATACTTGCATTAGGTCAAACATCAATCGTATTGAATATTTGACCTTAGAATGATTCTCAATCATCGATTAACCATCTGATCTGATTACAATCTCTAATATACATGATCCTATAAGTTTGAACCTAAGCTGATAGTATCAAAACTAATTTTTGTACCAATCGAAGTAACCATCTAGCAATGGTTCCTAATGTCCGGATAGGTCGAATGTATGCAAAGCAATATTCTTAGAACCCTGGTCCATGGTTACCATATAACTCATCCCTATGATCAATAATACTCAAGATGACTTCGAGTATGCTATCAACACTCATACAAGTCATCTCTATTGTATCTTAAAATTTTGCAAATCCTGTGACTCCTCATGAGGATTACCTAGGCCTAAGTTTTGCTAAATTAAAACACAACGACTCATTCTCTTTCTGAAATTAATTAAAAGTGGTCAATCCCATCTTGACTCACACATCAACTTCATAAGTACTTGACTGTACCTAAAAATCTTTCAAACCTATATTAGAAATAGAGGCAGTCCGGCATCAAAGTATAGTGAGTTGCTTGCAAGATACCATGGTGATCTCAGATCGGAGGGATACTTATATCCATTGGCCTTAGCTAGCTATTTTTGATAGTAGAGTGCTATATTGGTCACGTTCAATATAGATGTACTTCTATATTTCATCTGAATGTCATATCAGTGTCTCCACACCACTTGATTATGAGGACAACCAACGCATATGGCATACAGCGACCTACACTCGATAAGTTATCATTCTTATTAATAACTTATCATTTGATCGTGAATAGTTTAAGAACCATTCGATAAATTCTTCTTTATCGATTGATCATGGCTCTAAGAACTTCATCATAATTTAGGAGTTCATTTAAGAAAAATAAAACTTTTATGATGAATCAATCAAATAACTATTATTATTAGATAATTCATATACTAATTTTAATCATCTATCACTTAGATGATTAGCTTTAGGACACATTTATCAACACTTACTAGTAGCCATGCTTAAATCCATCCACACATTGCTTGCTGTTGTAGTCTATTTCGATTATGAAATATGATAGATGAATGTAAAAATGGCATTCCTAAATGGATATCTTAAGGAAGATATCTGTATAGAATAACCATTTGATTTCATATCCAGTGATAGTGATCACAAGGTCTGCAAGCTGCAAAGATCTATTTATGGACTCAAGCAAGTATCTCATAGCTGAAATACTCGTTTCAATGATGTGATCAAATCATTTGGTTTCATTAAAAATAAGAAAGAGTCATGTGTATTCAAAAAGGTTAGTGGGAGCACTGTTATCTTTCTCGTATTGTATGTGGATGATATCCTCCTAATTGAAAATGATATTTTCATGTTGACCATAGTCAAAATATGATTGTCTAAAGAGTTCTCTATAAAAGATCTAGTAGAAGTATCCTTTATATTGAGAATTAAAGTCTATATAGATAAACTGAATAGGATGCTAGGACTTTCACAGAAGATGTATGTAGAGGACGTGCTAAAGAGGTTTAGCATAGAAAACTCTAAAAGGGGTCTAGTATCCTTTAGACATGGTATTCATCTCCCCAAAAAGATGTGCCCTTACACACCTGAGGAGATTGAATGCATAAGCAAGATCCTTTATGCTTCGGCAATAGGGAGCCTCATGTATGTCATGCTATATACACGACCTGATATTGTCCATGCTGTGAGTGTCACGAGCAGGTATCGGTCGAATCCAGATGAAGGGCACTAGATTTTTATGAAATATATTCTTAAGTACTTGAGAAGGACTAAAAATATGTTTTTAGTCTTTGGTAATGAAAAACTCCAGATCTAGGGATTTATAGACTCAAACTTTATATCCAATATAGATGATCGAAAGTCGACATCTGAAAGTCTGTTTATATGCAATGGTGGTGCTGTTAGCTGAAAGAGTTTCAAGCAGACATTGATAGCAGACTCCATCATGGAAGCAGAATACATCGCTACATCAGAATTTGTGAAGGAGGCATTTTGGTACAAGAAGCTTGCCATAGAGCTCGAAGTGATGCCATCAAATGTCGTTCTTCTGTACTGCAATAACAATGATGCCATAGCCCTTTCTAAGGAGTCGAGATCTCATCAGAAATTCAAGCACATCAAGCGACAATTTTACCTCATCCGTGATTACCTCAAGAAGAAATACATCGAGATCAAGAGAGTCGATTCTGTGGACAATGCGGTAGATCCACTAATGAAGCCTTTAGGCCAGTAAAAGATTGAAGCCCACCTTGAGAATATGGAATTTAGATTTATAGCCAATTGATTTTAGGTCATGTGGGAGTTTGTTAGATATGTGCCCTAGAAGCCAGATTGGCTAACACTTATAATACACTTCTAGAAGCAATTTTATAATTTTGACTATAAGTTAATAAAAGAATTATTTTCTATCATAGTGTGTATTTAAAGTATCTGTGATACATTCTTTGAGTTAATGATAATGATAATTCATATTTTCAAGAGTTAAAAATTTAAGGCATGAATTTTCATAATTAACTCATAAACTGCTCTTGATCATAGAATCGTCATAAGGATGATGATCGATCCAGAAGGTTGGTTTACGATCACTTTCTTAGGATAGATGAGTCTTGAATCTATGGTATGAAGACATCAGAGTGAGAGTATAAGTACTCATTAGAGAATGAGGATTTTGAGTGTGACCATCTCGAGCAATCATAAGGGAGTCCATCTTTTCGTCGATGATTGGCTCGATGCTACAGTGGTGTGTCTGATTCTTTGACCTGAGGTACATCAGCAGTTCACCTTGAGGATGTTATAATTTGACTACATCATAACTTGATCTCCTAGCCATTTAGAATCCTGAGGTATATGTTGGCTGTAGCATGTTTATTGTAGGAATTGGATCGCATCAATAGAAGATCTATCTACCTCGATAGATGAGGAGAAGCCCTATGATGATCATGAGAATCGAGTCCATAAGCCCACAGCCATGGTGGTATGAAGATGATAGAAAGAGTTTTTATTATGATTTTACATCAGACTTGAATTGAATGATTAATTTATATGATGGATGTTGGGTTCAATGAGTTCACCTTAATCCTAATCCTATCGGAGCTCATGATAGAAGAATCCAATTACACATATAGCTACACCAAGAGATTCACTTTCAATTTTGATGGATTATCATCATATACTACTAGGTATCACTGGTGGATTTTGGGAGCAATTAGAGTGATCTTGATGATTGATTATTCTAATTATGTGAATCAAAAAAGTTCTGGTCCATCGAAAGAAGTTTTGATGATGTCGATGATAGAGATTACAACATATCCCATTACCATATGAAACTAAATCTAACTAGATCACATAAATAAGGATTTGAATCTAGATGCCATCAATTGAGCTAATATAGTTTGATTGATTTGGATTAGATCCAATCAGGTTCAAGAAAATCATACTAGCACACGATTGAGCCTGACTTTCTCCTTTTGTAATATTTTCTATCATAACCAAATCAAATTTGATTTGATTTATTCCTACATCTTGAATGGATTTATTTTTATCTGACTAAAATCTATCCAAATCAAATTAATTATAGAAATTAAATCCATTCCTAGTGCAATTGGACTAGGGTCAATAGTTGACCTAATTGAGAGAATTGAGGGTCACCTGATCAGAGGCTCCTAAAAAATTCTTTAGAAATTATTTTTCTTTGATTTTTAGATATATGATAGGGATCAAGTCATACTTTGGGTGTGCCAAATTTGGTGATTTTTGGAGGTGCATAGACTAGGTTAAGATAGAGTTTGATTTAGATCAAACTCTTAAGAGAAGAGTCATAGGCGCAATGGACTCTTCCTTATCTTCTCATGTTGCCACCTCTTGAAGGGGTTTTTAGTATCAAAACTAGATAAAGATCTAGTGTTTGATGTGAAGATTAATTTCAGAAGTCCCAATGATCAAATAAGTGGTAATTTGGTCAAAGAAAGACTCTTATATGACACATGGAATTATAAAAACCCTTCTTGCACTAAAGAGAGGAGTACGTATTTTATTTTTCCCACACCCAAAGTGCCGCCGCCCCTTTCATCTTCCATGCCCCTCTGATCCTCTTTCTCTCTCTTCTACATGCTCAAAAGGCTAGGCACAAATAGCGAAGAAAGTCCAAGGAAGTTGGTGAAAAGTTTAGCATCTATGCGATGGTGTTCGTGAGATGAGCGTGCTGCATTCAAGTTTTTTTTGAAGAATCTAAAAATCAAATTTAGATTTGATCTTTGAAAAAAAGATTCATGAGGAGAAGACATCCAAATCTAGCCCAAGTGGACTTCGGTAGAGGCTAGGCACGTGCGTGGCTTGATCCAGAACCTTAAGAGCGTCAGGATCATCGTCAGGGTAATCGGATTACCCTAATCATGTAACAATGGTTGTTTTCTTATTTAGATTTAATTTTTATTCTTAATATTATATCACCATGATCAGATCTAAGAACTCTTAGATCTGATTAGATCATTTAAAAATTTTTTAGACAAATTCATCCCAGATCTGATCAGATCTGGACGATCTTGCGACGAAAAATAGAGATTTTCCTTCATTTAGAACATACTTGCCTAGGTAGTCTCTCTAGATTAGGATCTCAATCTTATCCTTGAACTGAAGGCATTCCTCGATATCATGACCATGGTCATAATGAAAGCGGTAGTATCTTCTCTTGTTCTTTTGTTATATGGGGCTTTCATCGGTTCAGACCTTCGGAGGTACTCCTTGCGCTCGATCTCCATTAGGATCTACGATCAAGGGGCAGACAGAGGGGTGTAGTTACTAAACCACTGAGGTGAGCTCCTTAGCTTGTTATTCTTTGGTGATCGGAGGGTTCCACTTCCACCTGAGTCATGCAAGGATCTTTTTGATCTCATTTTTTGTTGGAAGTCTTTTTTTTCTTTTGCCTGCTTCCGCACTGCCTGTGCTTCTTCTTCCTGAGTATACTTTCCAGCTTGGATCAGCAAATTAGCATAATCCTTAGGAAAGGTCTTGTCAAGGAAGAAGATTAGGCATTCATTTCAGAGCCCTCGCTTGAGTACCAACATTGCCACCAACTCATCGAGGTTGCAAACCTCGAGCATGGCAGATTAAAATATATAATGTAATTGTGCAACGACTCATCCTCCTCCTATTGAATGGAGAAGAGACTATCAAAATTCTTCGATTGGGCATGGTTGCTACCGAAGTGAGCAACGAATAGTCTACTGAGCTGATCGAATGAATGGATGGACTCAAGCCAAAGTCTTGAATACCATGCCTGTGCCAACTTCCTAAGGGTGGCCGAAAAGATAAGGCAAAGGAGGGTGTCCAAGGTACCTTGCAATATTATGAGGATCCTATAACCTTCCACATGATCAAGAGGGTCCGAAAAGTCATTATATGGCTCCACCTGAGGCATTTTGAATCGACCTAGAAGTGGTTCGCTTAGGATTGCTTGGGAGAAAGAAGGTTGAGGTTGAAATCAAGGCCATCATTACTCTGACAAGTCTTGATCTGGCTTTTTCAAAATGATGCTCGATGTCTCGGACCTTCTTCTCAGGCTCCTCCTCTCAATGCGACTTCCTAGGTCTAGAAAAGTAACTTAGAGTTGAACCACCAACGGAGGAAGAACTTCGTGATCGTGCCTCCTTCCTCAAGCTTTATTGAGAGGAGGACCAGGGCACATGATCGGGATGCTAGAAGTGTCAGCGAGGGGTGGATCTGGAGCTGACGTAGTAGGATCCTCGACTGCAATGGGAGGGAGCCGCCAAGGATTCTTCTCTGCATGTTGCTGCTGCTCCATTACTTACTAGAGCTGCTACACGATGCCAGTTAGCACCTCAATCTAGTGGACCAAGGCATCGAGCGATAGTGGATCCATCATGGTAGGGGGCTATATGACAGCATACTCTCGAGCTACACTCCCTTGGCCATGTTGGAGGAATCGTAAATTGGAGGTGATGGAGTTATGAGCTCTTGTCCGCACCATACCCTCTTTCCTCTTAAAACGGGCTTAGTCCTTCCTCTACCACCAAGTTGTTGCTGCAAGTCTTCGACAGGATGCTGACGAGGCTGAAGTTAGACATCGTCTGGTGATCGAGATGCCAAAGAGAACCTACAAGAAAAATCCGTACTCATCGGGGGTTTTCCAATGGGGGATCCTCTGATGCTTAAGTTAGCCAGAGGTTAAACAATAGATCAAAGATGAAAAATGGCTAGAGCAAGAGTGAGAGAGAGAGGGGTTGCCTTTTTCTTTAAAGGTTGGTCTTACCTCAGAATCCTTGTTACCTCTTCCTATAGAGGTGGAGCAGTAGATTGTTAGCCAGAATCTATAGGCCATCAAGTCTGATTCTTTAAGCCTCCAGACTACAATCTGACCATCTATTGAGGAGGAGACTTTTCGCACTAACCTTCATATCAGTATTGTTAGTCGTAGGTACCAGTCGCAGATTTTCCCATATGGGTAAATGAGCTAGCAGTAAGTTTTCTGATCAATGTCTACGTCTGTTGTGATTCCATCAAGTTGGCTTAGATGCACCTCAAGGAGAAGGATGGTGCCAATAAGCCGGTTACTCCCACAATACTCTCATAATAAATATTTTATAAATAAACAAAATATATAATCTTCTAAATGATAATATATTTTTTAAATAAAAAAATGTAACCCCTGCACCATGGGAGTAATGTGCTAGGTCCAATTATGTTCTACCCATGAAGAGCCCATCGTATTATATAAAGATCAACCCTAAAATTGAATCAAACAAGTTTAGGCTCTTACAGCCTTGGGTCCACCAATAGGCCGGACCATTCCTGGTCGGACACAAATGCTGACAAGATTTTATAATCAGAGTCGTCCAATTGATCAACAAAATGATTTAGGAATCGACAGGATCATAACACTAGACGGTCCATATCTTCCCGCTACACCATTTCGAGCTCTCTGTTTCCCATTCTCCTAAGCCTCATCTTAGGGTTTTTCTGATCTTGCGGCCATGCGAAAAGGGGAGTCTTCTTCTCATTTCGAGAATAGTCAGTCTCCTCCCCTCCCTCTCCTTTCTCTTCTTTGTTTTCGATCCCACTGAAATCACGTGGTTCTGCTATTCTTCGTGATGTGAAGCATTTTTTTTTGTATTTTTCAAATAATTATAGGAGAAAACTTAGGAGACGTTGAGTTTTATTAGAATCATGTAATTGTGCAAAAGTTAGATCCTTTTCATATTAATCTTCTTTGTTATGTGCAGTAGAATAAAGAGTTTAATTATTAAAAATGAGAACTATTTTATCTTTGCATGAGCAAGAACTATTTTATGATTCCGAGACCTGGTTAGGGATTGCAGTAGTGATACTTGTAATTATTTTAATAAGAACTTAATCGATTCTTTAACTTGTGCCCTTCCATTGTTGATCTCCTACTATCTAGGACTTGAGCAAGAAGAGGCCAAGCGTTGAACCTCACCTATTATTATGGTTAACCAAGGCTTGGTCAAAAAAAAAAGAAAAAGAAAAAGGATTAAATTTGTACAAATGGAGAACTTTACAAGAATATTACATAAATATGAAAAAGAGATAGATTAATGCACAAATATAGATGATTTAAAAGACTATTATGCAGAAAAAAAAAACATAATTATATTGTTAATTCTGGTTTCACATTGAGATCTTTTTTTGAGCATTATTTCTTGCTTCTTGCTTATGTATTGTTTCTCTTATATATTTAGTATTAAAATTTATCTTGATTTGAAAAATAATAGAAATCTTTATTTGAACTCCAAAAATTCAATGAAAGGAGGAGGGGTTTGGGAGTGGGGGAAGGGAAAGATGGGATTGCTCTTCAATGACTCTACGCTTGCTTGCATATCAAAATCTAGTGAAGATGAGATTTGATATAGTTAATGTTTTTTGATTCGAGGGTGACTTGACCCGGCTAGTCTCAAAACTCTATTCGAAACCCACAAAATATTGATCTACGCAGACCAAGATAGGTGCAATTTTCTTAGGTCTTCTTGTGCATCTCTTTTGGATGAGAAAGAAATAAGAAGAGATATAGAGATCATGCTTGGACTTCATGTATCAAAGCTACTCCTTGTCATCTTTGTTGATGCGAATGTGTGATCATGAGTTCATGAACCTTTTCCTGGCAAATCTTTTTCTGGCTATGTTATGTCTAGGATTTGGGATGTGACAACTTAGCTAGGTTTGAATTATCTCTTGGTTCCAATTCTAGGATATATGATTTATTTTTGATAATTTTTATCGGCATATATAAAATATTCATATTAAAACTTTAAAGGTACTTAAATATAACATTATTGAAACTTTAATGGCACTTACATATGCCGTTAAAACAAAAAAAAAAAAATATTGATATTTTTTTGAAAATGCTGATAAATAATTATCGATACCATGTTAAGATGGTACATTAGAAAATATCACAAAAATACTAATAAGATGTCTATGGCATTTTTTCTGGCCTATAATGGCACTTAAAAATATTACTAATGGCCATTTTTATTATAGTGAATCTACTATAATAATTAAAAAGGTTCTCTAAGCTAGGTGCATGAATTGGTAGATGGTTTTTCTATAAGAGAATGGCAATGTATTGTTTTATATCAACCATGAGATCTATCCATTGATTGCAGCAATCCATATTTATACAAAATTTGTAATTAGGCTTTTTACATACATAACCCTATAAATATGACTTATTATATATTTATCCTTAAAAAATCACTATTTGCATATACAGCTCTTAGATCATCTTGTTTCTGCAATGATACATCTCCTATTAGATTTTTAACTAACAGCATTAAAAATTATCATTTTATATCTAAAAGACATTATCAACCTTTTGGATCAATACTCTTAAAATTTAACACTTAATTTATATTTTAAAGAGCAATTTTTTATAACTTTTTAGGGGTGCAAATGAAAAATAATAATAAATTTGTTTCATACTTAAAGCAACTATCTATTGATACCATCAGTCAAACATTTTATAGGAGGGGTATCCTTGCAAAACAAAAAAAAAAATTGAGGATACACACACACACACACACACACACACACACACACACACACACACACACACACACACACATACATACATACATACATACATGCAAATAGTGAATTTAATAGGATAAACAGGTAGGGTATATATGCAAAATTCTAAACTATTTAAGAGTATTGCTTCCGTATATTTTATTTGTTCCCTGCCGTTCTTGCTTTCTAATGGTCTATATTTGACCCTTTAATCAATTTAATCAAAACTATCTTCTATAAGTAGGAGCAAAGGTGTAATTAGACTTCAACAAGCACCATGAATTCCAAAGGCAACCAACGGTATTTAGCACCTACAACTCATACAAGCAGGACAGATTCAACTAAGCATCGTGGTATGTGATGGATAAATTCAAATACTCAGTAGTACAATATGAGCTAATTACAATAATAAGTATGTAGCTAGATCATAAGTTTTTATCACATAGATCTTCAGTGGTACAACATGTAAATTAGAGATACTTGGAAAACACAAAGTTCGAGGAATAATTTGAGCAACATTTGCTTAGAAAAGCAGAGAGCATCAATAGCACAGAAAATATCTCAATAGCTCTCAACAGCAAGAGCGATTTCTCATAGATTCATCACCTTAGATGATCCATGGAAGCTAAAATATAACCTTCTAAAATTAAATTATCTGCTCTCCTCCTCGATGCATATATTTGAAGGTCCAATCCCACCCACCGAGTGTTCCATTTCCTCTAGATTTTGGGGAGCCAACTGCTGCTTGTGGAACCTCCTCAGCCCTTCTAACTCCATGGCAACTTCTTTCATGGTCGGCCTTTCTTCTCCTTTCAAATTTAAGCACCTCCTGGCAAGTTGTGCAACCACAAAGAGTTGCTCCACTCCAACTTGCTCTAAAATCTGAGGCTCTATCAGTTGAAGGAGGTGCTGCCCATCAAACATCAATGTAAAGTAGGTAGCTAAATTTCTATGATCTTCTGACCTAGTAAAAGATATTGGTACCTCTCTAGTTAATAGCTCTACAAGAACTACCCCGAAGCTATAGACATCGCTCTTCTCTGTTAGCTTACTTGTGTGGAAGTACTCTGGATCCAAGTATCCAAATGTCCCTTGCACAAGGGTGGTTATATGTGTTTGATCAAATGGGACCGACCTTGAAGCTCCAAAGTCGGATACTTTAGCTATATAATTCTCATCTAACAGTATGTTTGTGGACTTGACATCTCTGTGAATGATTGGTATTGACGCAGCTGAGTGCAGATATGCCAACGCTCCAGCGGCTTCCGCAGCTATCCTTAGACGAACGTTCCATGGCATTAAGAAATCATGACTCTCACCATGGATATGATGGAAGAGGGTTCCGTTGGATATGAACTCATACACAAGCAATGGAACCTGGGCCTCTAAACAGCAGCCTAAGAGTTTGACAACATTCCTATGATTGATTTGAGAAAGAATGATGATCTCATTGATGAATTGCTCGATTTGGCTCTGGTCAACAAATTTGGACTTCTTGATGGCGACGACTTCCTGGCTTGGCAAAACACCCTTGTATACTGTACCATATCCACCATGACCAAGGATCTGGCTCTCATCGAAGTTGTTGGTTGCTTTTTCTAATTCCTCCATACTGAAGATCTTCACTGTTGCAGTAGAACCTTGACTTAAGATTTCCTGATGCAGAAACAAGCCTCCATTTTGTTCAAAGAACTTGGCTTTCAGCTTGATTAGTTTTCTTTTCTTCAAGACCCAGTAAGACAATAAACTTCCGATGATTAGAATTAACAAGAGGCTTAGCCCCACACCTACATCAAACAGCAGGAGGTTCAATTTTAATAAATCTTAGTTGATTGTGGTTCTTCCTAGTAGAAGCAAGAATTGGTTTTATTGCTAAGCTAAATTAGATCTAAAGCAAATGTTACATCGCATTTCTATTGGGCCAATTAAATTATATTCCCATAAGGATTAATAACATACCTAAAACATCTTATCAGTAATAATATAACCATGCTTGTCAGTGAACAACAAATTTTCAAAAAATTTTTAGAGAAAATGTAATCACAGAGCTGAGGCATGCCATCAGAGCAGCTTTAGATGACCGCACCACATGCAGCGTATAAAGGTATGGTAGTAAAACTAAACAAGAACCACGAGTAATCTTAATAGCAACATGTGAATAAAAACAAAATATGGGATTAGTTAGATACTTTAAATTACCTATTAAAATATTAAGTAATGATTAGACTTATTTTCAAGAAGAAATGATTAGGATTATCTAGGTTAAGCATTTTTTTTGACAAAAAAAACTCATAATTTTGACAAAAATAAGATAATTTGGTTGTCAAGCTAGCACTTCCGTTTTTGGAACTCTACTCAACCACAGCCTCGTTGTAGGTTTTCTCCTTTACCATTTGAATGCAGCTCCCATGCACATCACAATCCAAAACCAAGATAAGTTAGCTTATCATACAATATTTTCTAATAGTAAAATTAATAGTTTTTAAAAATGACAAAACTTCATTAGGGAGTTACTTCTTAAAGCCTATTATCTTGAATTTTAAAAATTTTAAACCCTTAGATAGTTATTATGTATCATGAAACTTCTACATTGTCTTATATATATATAGTTGCATTTTACTGAAAATGTACGTATGCATTGTTTGAACTCTTATAAGTCCATTAGAATATGAGAAATAGATATTAACTTTCGTTCTTTTTGTGACGTTCAATTTCTATAGCTTTCCTTCTATGCTTGAAAATAAATGCTTAGAGTTCAAGACAAATGTAGTTAAGTTATTACTCATGAAATATTAACATGTAGGTTACATTTTCGGTGCATCTATGGAATACTGGTAGTATGAAACCATATAAAATTTTAGGATAAAATATAAAAATCTTCCTGAGTTTAGGTATAAATTACACTTACATCCAAAAGTTTGAAAAATCTACCATTATATCCTTAAAATTTATTTCTAATATACAAAAACCTCTCTCCCATAGAGGTAAAAGTATAGGTTTTATCCAAAGTTCTATGCATATGTCATACCATATAAAGTTCTATGTCTTTGTGAATGTATTATGTTGTCCATAACAAAATTGGTTGATTTATGTCCTTAACAAAATCCATAGCTTGTGTGGGTGAATGGTGAGGTTGTGGAGACCCTTGATAACTTTTGCTTTTGTAAGTATATATATTAGGGCTGTTACTAAGGGGCTATCAATAACATCATAGTAGGCTTGCTAAACTAGAATAAAGCACACAGACCATGATATGCCACCTTAGTAAAAGGAATCGAAAGTGTATTGTGAACACTAATATGTGACTTTTGAACAATTAAAATTGAGGTTTGATTCCCTTAGTTGTTCAAGACTCCTAATTTTTGTTCAAACCTTAAGTTCAAGAGTAATCCACCTAAGGTCTGCACCATAGTAAATCCAAGTTTGTTTTCTCTCAACCTTTTTATGCCAGTAATATTATTATTGGCAAATAAATGGAGGATTGTTGCATAATATTTCTTAATAATAATAGTTTTTTTAAAAAAAAATAAAACTTTGTTAGGTAGTTACTTCTAACAAGAAGTATATTATCTAAAATTTTATAAAATTCGATAGTTATTGGCCGTTAGAAGACTTCGACAATGTTTAAAAGAAAAATACGGAGAGTTACTTAGTTTCTAAAAAATTGACGTAAGAAATAAATAATAAATCTATTCTTCTAACTTTCTATTGCTACAATTTTTCTACTCTATAACTTTCCTTCTGCACTTTATTTTCAGGATACAGTTCTTGACCGACGGTGATTAAAAAATGCGATCTTATATTATCTTTAAGTTGGGTATTATATCCTGGGGATGCGGTTTCCAAGAATTATTTTGCACCTAAAAGAGAGGAAATTACTATCTTTAATTACCTCATGGAAATGCCTTATCCAATTTATTTTTCTAAATGACTTTTGTACTTCCTTCTGTTTCTTAATTTGAAATAGCACAATAGGGCAAAGGAATGAAGACTTTTGGGAAAGATGGTTGGTTGGGGGATCGATGGGTGTCCTTGATCCCTGGTTCTTCCAATTGGCTAAATTAGAATAGCTCGAAATAGGATCATGCTTCCATGGAGGCTGGCCCGATGAAACTGGGATAAGTTTTAGATATTAGCCCATGGAAGAGGAGCAAGAGGCAACAAATTGCCTTATATTCTATATCCTGGTCCGTTGACCAATCAAGAGAAGAGGGTCTAATACATGGAGGTGAAATAGTCCCGATTCTATTGTAATTCTTTTCAAGGCAGGAGTGCTTTCTCCCTTTAGATAGATTGTTTGGAAGAGCAGTTCACTAAGAAACATCCAGGAGAACATTTAGGAGTCCTTTCTCCCCTATTTTCTCTTTATTATTTCTATTATGTTAAAAAATAATTAAAAATCAGGATCTGAAACATCCTAAGATCTTGATTGGTGACGAGGAGAAAAAATGTTTTGAAATATATCTCTCGATCTGATCAGATTTGAACGAACCTGGTCCGAAAATTAGATTTTTTCTTCACTTTTTTGTTGAAATCAACACCACTTCTCTTCCCTTATCTTTTCTTTTCCATGCATACTTTTCGACCTCTACCATCGTCTCTCCCATGATGCCCTTCTTTCTTCTCAAAGTCATCTCTCCCAACATTCTATTCTCTCTTCCAATTTGTATTTCTTTCTTTTTCCTAATTTTATCCTATATACAAAGCATCTCTAAGAAACCCTTCTTAGGACACCACCTTTTATGTGGCCACCATTGGGTTATCTCTCTCTCTCTCTCTCTCTCTCTCTCTCTCTCTCTCTCTCTATCTATCTATGCTATCTATTCTATCTATGTATTCTTCATCTCCTCTCTCATGCCATTTTCTCTTGATTTTATGTGGATCTCTCTTTAGATCAAGATGCTAGGGGCTCACAATCTGTAAAAAAAGCATCCATCTTGGGAGTCTAATCCTATGCCTAAACTAATTTCCATGGTTTTTTTATTTAAGCTTTTAATTATTTATAAAGATAGCTAAGATGATGAATACTTAGAACTATGGATTCTTGTATGCGTAAGGTTCTTGTTAGGCTAGGGGTCAGTGCCTAGATTAGGTCTCTACCAATCCAAAGATAAAGCATACATTGAGTTGCAAATCTAGGTCTTAACTTGAAAAGGACCCTTGGATGTGGAGCCAAAATGGCCTTCAACCTAGGGGACCTTCCCCATATCTAAATAGTAAAGGAATAAATTTAGGCTTAAGGATTGGGCTTTACGGTTTTTTGAAAGAAAGGCAAAATCGATCAATGTATTTATTTTAGGTTGTATATAGCCATTTTGCAAGGAGAAATTTTTGGACCTTATTATTTTAATATGCATTTTAAGTGAGATTTTAATATGCATTAATGATATTATAAGAAAGAATTTCTAAGAATAATTGTAAATCAAAAAATGAAAGATGATCTTGGAAATCAAATATTATGGAAAATTTCTAGAAATTCCATGTTCTTAAAACAATAAATATTATGTTTTATTAACCCTACATAAATAAATGTTTATGTTATGACTCAAGTAAAGATTATTTTACTCGAGCATGCTGCTTGAATCTTTTCATGCATTAAAAAAAAGCCATGTTAGTTTGACTTAGTGTGCGAAAATATGTGAAAAGATGGTTTTTAAATTATTTTATCATGATGGAGATACCATTCGGGAAGGCTCGTACATAGTTAAAAACTTTGTTAGTTTGATATAATGCTAAAATTGATTTTGGTTGTTCTTTAGTCTAACTATAATTGCTAGCTTAGCTAACAGTCTGTAATTCCTACCAATAGCATTCAAAACTTTGGTTTCGGTTCTTCATCATGAAGCCTAAATATGGTTTTAGGTTTGTAACGAGGCTCATCGGAGCTTTTAGGATTGTCGTTTTGCAAATATTTCTCAATAATACATGAATCTATCTTACTCAATGATGAAATATTGGTGCTTAATTGCTTGTACATTTGGAAGCAAAAGCGAAACACTTATTCTAAAATTAATGAAGTACTACTTTTACAAAATGCATAGTGATTATGTGCAATTAGTCCCAAATATTTTATTTACTATATGCTTGATTCAACTACAGGTGCTAGATATATCTTATTGGATTGTTAGCTCATTATTCATTTTCTTATCAATTTTTTAGATGCGAGTAGAGCGGTCTGGGTCGTGCTAGAGAGATTAGGTTCAGGGAATGACTCGAGTTATAGTGCTGAGGGAATTCTATAGATTGGTTGACCGTAATGATTCTTCAAATTATTAAAAAATTTATCACATTAAAAAATATTAGGATGTTTATGGATGCTCAAATCTTTTATCGCTACCTGATTATAACTGGATGGAGGATTTGTTTTAGACTTGAGAACTGCATGGGGTCTATAGAATTTTCCTGGACGTTTGGAAACAAGGAAGGAATTTTTACAATACATGGCATGCGACAGGAATATAGAAGTCACATGATGGTCATGGTCCAGTTTGACTGGTTGTTTTGGAATGATAGAGCTTCGTATCCACACATGGCACTCTTTCTCAATCCACCAAATGCTCCTTGATTTGATCTCCGATGCTAACAAGAAGAGCTCTGCCGCCAATGAAGTGGGGCTAAATGGCTTCAGCAGTCTTGCTGGAGAAGCGAGCAGCTAGAGAGGCCGGACGCATGCTTGTCGAGTGTTATCGATTCTTGAGCTGTATTATGGTTAGCAAGCTCCGCTCGATACGTACATTGTTTGGATGTAAAACCTCATCACCTTCATTGACTTGTTGTAGCGTTCCCTATCCATTCGGCAAATCCGGTAAAGCTAATGGAGCTTCGTAATAAGTTGCAATAGAGCGATGGCACTTCTCCAATTCTGCAGACTGGGCAAGTCATTTTATCGGATTGGAGAACAATCTCATTCAAGGCTATTTGAGCATCACGCTCATCCATTGCTCAGGAACTGCGATGGGAACTACACTCAAGCATTCAAGCTGGATCGACCTGGAGGGAACCCCCTACAGATATCCGACACCGAGAAACTCGGGGAACATGGTCGCGTTGTAAGTTGTGTTAATTTCTCCAAGCACTTTCATAATACACTCGTCAAGCACTTGTGCTGTATCTGCAACTCCGACATCGTTGATGGGATCTTTCTCTTGTGTGGTTTGTGTCAGGCCTCCATCCACTAAAGGTCTCAAGAGTTTTCAACTTGGACGCTCAGAAACCGCGGTAGACTCCCAGCAAAGTCCCCCTGTAGAGAAAAAACCAACATTGCAGTCGGTTTCTTCATCGTCAAGCAAAGCAAGCTTCATTATTCTCGAATGAGATTTGCAAGACGTTATAGCTCCAAAATCAAGCTTCCCAATATAATTTCTCTTTACCTGATGGTGGTTGGATTGGGCCATCGGGAATGAACATGCGAAAGAGCAGTAAGAAGATGGAAAACTATGCTTGCAAGGAGAAATATCTTATTGTTACATCAAACACAATGGGGGTTGGATACCGCTGCAATTGCAGCCAAGGATTATCGTGGAAATCCTTACGGTCGAAGATGGGATGCAAAGTATATATATAAATATACTGTATATATAACCAGTTTTACATTTACTCAAAAAAATTTGTGTTCCATTCACTCAAAAACATATTCTAATGGGCCTTTCCGATGCTTGATGGGAGCCATTATCTCTCTCTCTCTCTCTCTCTCTCCAAACTCAGCCACGCACTGCCGTTTTGTCCATTATGGTGTGGCTGAATTCCATTTTTCTCGATGTAATCGTTTTCCTTTTTTTGCTTCAGCTTAGGTTGCCACTCATACGTTCTTATGCTTCTGTCCATTAAAAAAAGCCAGGTGGTGCAATCCTTGCTTGCGCATCCCTTTTAAATCATATTAAATAATATAGAAAGAAAAAAAAAGCCAGGTGGTAATTTACCTTTACTTTTACTCCACCTTAATATATTCTTGTCACCATTTCTGTGGACTTTCAACATGCTTTCACTCTTGCAAGATATTGATGAGTGCGAGGATCCTGAAGCTCAATCTTGTGCGGGATTTATGCGTCACGAGCCTGGAAATGTTTCTTCGCTTGCCCACCATTGGTCAGTTTATGGTGACGGTAGAAAGCAGGGAAGTGTTGCAGGAAGAAGGAAAAAGATACGGCCTTGTCTCGCTGGAGATTGCTGATTGGTAATATATTTAAATTTTGTTATCACTAAAGGGAACCATGCCTAGAGGCCTAGAGTTATATGCTTTCTTTATAATTTGAGGTTAACAGTTTGAAAAATACTCTAGCTAATATAACATGTTAGTTTGTCATCTTGGTCCACTCCTAATACCACATCATAAAACTCGGTGATTGCTGGACTCGAGCATTTACGAAGTCGGCCAGATTCAACCCATCCTAGCCCTAATTAATCTGAACCGATTCCTCAGAACAATATCCATTTTGTGGAGATTTTTAATCAACGATGCGTGACATAAATAAAGTCCATTTCAAGTGAAATGCGCATTATTATTATTATTATTATTATTATTATTATTATTTACATCATTATATCTTAAAAAATTAATATAACAATTATGGCAGTAAGTTTTTTTCAAGAATATTAACTACAGAAAGGGCAATTTAAAGTCAATTTTTGCCATTGATTTTCTTTCTTTTTTGGGGCACGCTGCACGTCGACTCGGGAAGGTAAGTGATTTTTTGGCATCAAGATTTCTTACTGCTAGCCACCACAAGCAGCTTACAATTTCCTCTCATTCTTTTTATGCGGTGAGATGAGAATTGAATCCTCAAGAGGCAGTGGCCCCCCCAATTATTCATGTGGCATGTATATACTGTGTGTTTTATTTTTCTTTTTTTTTCATTGATGGAGTCATGGGCAAGAGAGGAGCTGGGGGATCGCAGTTTTCTTTCTTTCTTTCTTTTCTTTCTCTTCTCTAGTATGGGGATTAACGGAAGGCATTAAACTGTTTCATCAGTTGTGAGGACTTAACTTGAAGCTTTGGGCGGTGGTATAAAGTGAATTAAAACCTTTTCTTATATATTATTGATAAATATGACTACGTTTTAGCAAATAATGCAATGGTGTCTTTTCCTAAAGAGAGGAGAAAGGAAGGCGGAGATGTAGG